>JAPSGF010000017.1:377071-432238 GCA_035772895.1 Perdix hodgsoniae
GGGGGGAGCTGCGGGGTCCGGCCCCGCCTGCCCGCACTCCCCTTTGTTGTGATCGGGGGCTGCGGGGGACCCCCGGGAGCGCGGGGCGGGGAGAGCCGGGCTGTATGTAGGCCAGGGCATGAAATATTCATCGCCCCCCTGCTTTGATGTCTCCTGCTCCTTTTCCCTCCCGATGTTCGCTCGTTCGGTGATTCGGGGCTCGTGGCCGCGCTCGGCCGGGCTTCTATGTGCCTTCGCCCGGGGAGGCTGCAGAGCCCCGCGCTGTCGGGGAAGGGCTGCCCCAGGCCGAAAGCTCCCCTGGAGCAGCCTGGCTGCCGTGCGCGTCCCCGCCGCGAGAAAGCACCGTGGGATTTGTCTGAGCCAACCCGGGCCTGGGTGGACTTTCCCCCCCGGACCATGACCCCGTGCAGTGTGCTCCGTCTCCGTCTCAGCCCCACGGCAGCTGTGGTTTCCTCCTGACTGTCCCTTCTCTCTGCTTCCCAGGAGGTCTGAGGGTATGGGAAGCAGCTCCCGTGGGTGATGTTTCCCTACTCAGTGGTGTTCAGAGCCCATAGGGTGCCTGGGTGCTGGGAATGGGACAGCACTGATCCAACAGCGTCGATTGCAAACGGAGCTGTGGGAATGCGGCAACAAAAGACTCAGTTTGGTATTTTCCCTCCTTCTGTGCTGGTGCTCACCCCTGTCCCCAGGGGATGTGATGGGGATGCCGGTGACCTCATGCTTGGGAGCAGTGTGATGCTGTTGTTCCCCTGCACTCTTCTGCAGGCTGATCCCCTGCTGCTGCTGCTTGTTTGTGCCACTTGGTGCTGGCTCAATGGTTGGCCCATGGACAAACCTCTGCTGCTCAGTGTCTGTGATGAGGCTCCCTGGGGAGCAGTGTGCCGCTGTGAGCCAGCCTCTGCTCCCACTGCACCTCCGCTTAGCAGACAGTGGGCTGCGCCCATTCCCAAGCTTTGTCCCAGGGCTGGGTCTTGTCTGAGCATCTCGTGCTCAGGAGGTTCCCCAAAATGCAGCCTGGTGATTTTGGAGCTGGGGTTGCTTATGGGCTGGCACCACAAAAGGAAGTGTGATGCTCACTGTTTAGACTGTCAGTGGCCTTGCAGTGTTGCTTGTGTGATGGAGATGCCCTAACAGTACCTCTGCTTTTGAATGACATTGTCCTGGAGTGACAGAAAATCACCCAGCTGGGTCTGTCCCAGCACAGCAAGGGAAGGGGCTGTGATTTGCAGTGTCTGATGTGCGAAGGCTTGCTGCATGCACAGGGAATGAACTGGTGGCACAGAGGGGACATGGGCTCTGGGCTTGGCTCATGATGACATGTGTTAATGACCAGTGAGCACGTGCCATGTCTGGATGGAGAAGGGGTTGCAGTAAGCCCTGGGCTGGAGCACGCAGCCCACGTGCCTCAGGGAAAGCACAGCCACACATCGCTCCTGCCCTGTGCTGCTCCAGGGGAAGCACCAAGGGCTATCTGCAGCACTATTGCTTCCTGTGCTGTCTGTTCTGCAGCATGGTTTCTAACTTGGCCCTTTATCTCTGGGAACCATTTCCCAGCTGACCTCACTTCCTCAGAGCTTCTCAGCTTAGAGCCCTCTCAGAAGCGCAGCCATGGGGTGAGGAGTGTGGGTCAGCTCCCTTGAGTGTGATGCTGTGTGATAGTCTGCTCTGTAGCCCGCTTGGCAGGGAGAAAAAGGATCTGGTCGGTGTGGTCTGTGTGCTCAGTGCACCCCTGCTCTTGTGCCGTGACCTTGGTGTGAGGGAAGTGGCACTGCTTTGCACATGCCTTTGCACATGCACGGACTGAAAAGAAAGCCTTGAAACAGATTTCATGTGGTTTGAACATGGGCCAGGAACCAGGACCTGTAAATCTGCGTCTTGCTCTGACTTCCCTCCAGGCTATGGATCTCCTCACTGCCCTTCTGGGTGCAGAGCTGGGAATGCTTGGGATGTGCTGGTGGATGCGGGGGGCAAAGCAGTGCTGGAGATGTGGAGGGGACAAAAGCAGTGGTGGAGATACAGGGAGGAGAAGCCCTGGGAAAGGTGGGGTCTGGTTGGCGGCTTTGCTTCAGACCTTACAGAGTGCTGCCCCCAGCCCCAGGCTGGCTGTGCTGTGCAGAGGTGTGGTGGAGGAGCTGGAATATCCATGATGTAACATGAGGGGTCCTGTCTCGATGTCTGGCTGCGTGGGTGAAGGGTTTGGAAAGGAAAATGGGGAGCTGCAGCACCCGGAGATAACACAGTTTCGCCCTTCTGCCTTTCCCCATTCCAAAGCCCAGTGTCATTGGGCACAGCAGGCTCACAGCATTGGGTTGTGCCAACTGCCACATGCCATCCTTGCACATGGGGTCCCTGCTCCCACACTGTGCCCAATCCTGGCTGCAATTTCCCAGTTCCAAATGGAACCGTGGTGCTGCAGCACCTCATGGGTCTGGGTGTTTCCAGGGCGGAACCGTGTGCTGGAGAACTTCTGCAATATGGAAAAAAAAAGAACAGTGGCAGCAGTTTTTGGAGTCCCTCTGCTCAGCTGAGCCCTTTCCTTCCCCTGGCAGCAGCCGCTGAGAGATAAGGGAGCTCTGCAGCCCTGGGGAGCTGCACTGCCACCCCCATGTGGTGTGAGGTTGTGTCCTCCTGGGAGGGGATGCTGAGCCGGTGTCTGTGGGATGGGGTGAGTGCAGGCTGTGTTGTGCTGTGCTGGGGGGTGGATGGGATGAGGATGGCCCGAATCCCACTGGTGCTGGTGATGATCAGCACATGGGGCAGGGCAGGGAGCTGCACTGGAAGCTCCCAGGGTGGACAGAGCACTGGAACTGGGAGTGGGGCCGTTGCTGAGAGCTGGAGGGACTGTGTGTACCTGCAGCTTGTCCCATGTCAGCAACTCCTGTTACCCAGGTGGGTTCTGGGCACCTGAGTGAGCAGTGCAGGGCTGAGATGTGTGCAGAGCCTGATTCTCACCTCCAGGAGCAGCTGGGCTGAAAGCCACCAGCTCAGCGTTTTCCTTTGTTTTGCATCTGCTGGGGCTGTTTGTAGCAAGCAGTGTGTGCTGCACCTTGGCTGGCTCTGAGCATCCTGCACAGCCCACTTCTGCCGGGGCACAGCCGGGGCATCCAGCGTGTCTGTATGGGCATGGGGACACGGAGGGGCTCTGTGTGATCTCACCCCTCCAGACCCCTCCTTTCGCTGAGCTGAGCTTCTGCTGTATCCTGAGGTTTGTTTTGGTGACAAATTGTGCTGAAGAGGCCGTGGGACCGGCTGAGCACAGAGCTGTGCCCGCGGGCCCCCATCCAGCGGTGGGGCAGGGAGGGAGCCGATTCCTGGCCCCGCTCTGAACACAGCTGTTGCAGCTCTGCGTGTGTGTTGGAGGGCTCTGAGCAGCAGGGATCCTGCGGGGCCCCTTGGGGGTCTGTGCCCCGGGGCTGCAGCTGGGGAAGCCGGGTAGCTCCCGGCTGGACTGGCTGGGCTGGTTCTGAGTGGGGAAATGTTTCAGCAGTGACGCCAGCATGGCCGGGGTGACTGCGACTTGCTCATATCTGGAGCTTTTCTATCTGCCACGTGTTCCTCACCCCTTCCTGCCGCTGCCCATGGAGCTGCTATCCTCTCTCCAGGCTGTGAAATTGCTGTGAGTGGCACATGGGTGGGTGGCACCACTTGGGTTGCATCCATTGCTCGTGTCAGCCCTTTGCTGCCAGCCTGGAGGGGCTGGGCACTGTGAGCAGTGCCCCGGGCAGATCTCTCTGTGCAGAAAGCAGAAGTGAGCTCCGTTTTCTGCAGCTGTCCTGGAAGTGGGAGAGTTTACTGTAGGAATAGGGAACTGAAATGCATGGCTTCGTGCTCCTCTTCTGAGGCTGCTCAGAACATGAGAATTAGCAGGGAGCCCACAGGTGGTCACTGTGTCCTGGGGTGATATTGAGGTGTCTTTTGGGGAGCAGGCAGCTGCATTGCCCTGTTAGGTCCAGTGCTGGCCCTGCTCCACATCAGTGCTTCCCGGCGCAGGGCAGTGTTCCCTCTGTTCACCTCTCCTGGGCTGGGCTGGAGGAGAGCTGTGCCCTCATCTCCTGTCTGGGAGAGGCACACTGAGGGTTAATGCACACCAAGGGCTTTGTGCTTGTTTGGGTAGTGCTGATGGGGACTGGGCTGGCAATCCATGTGTGCAAACAGCAAGCTCAGGATGGGTTTGCAGGACCCCTGTGCTTGTTCCATGTGCAGTTGGAGGAGCGCCAGTTTAGGTGCCCAGGAAGTGGTTCAGTGGTTCTGCATTTCTTGACCAGATGAACATCCATAACCCGTGTCTGTGCTGCTCGGGGTTTGTTTCTTCTTTCCAGCTCCTGTTTCGACACGTCTCTTTGTAGGCGTTCTGCATTGCTACCAAATGTGACTCCCCTATGCTTGGGGGGTTGAATTTGGATGGTTCATTTAATTATCCTTTGCCTTTTCGTGACCTACCAGCCTCTGCCAGGTTGGGCTGTGAGGCTTTAATTAAGATGTCTTTAAATGTAACAGGAGTTGACGGAGTGGGATGGGAGCGGCCACGCATTGCTTCTGCTGGGAGCACACAGCTGCACCGTGCCTTCGCCATGGCCCTGCATGGATTTGTCCTGGGGGGGAAGGAGGGATGGGCAGGGATGTGCTGGCTCAGGTGCCTTTGGGATGCCATCCCTGGGTGAAGTGGGGGTCCCAGGGGCAGCTGCTCCCCCGCTTTATGAGTTGGTGATGAAATGTGGTTTGGTGCTGCTGTGGTGCCCTGCAAGGTGCTCCTGTTTCAGGATCCATCCTGGCAGCCCCAGAATGGGCAAAAATCTCAACAGCATCCCTAGCACCACCTGTCCATGTCAGGGGCACACACTGATGTGCAGAGCAGGGCTGTGCCATGCCAAGCCCTGCTGGCAGCTGCCATCACCCCGTGCTGCTGCATGACCCTCACGCCTACTCTGTGCCCCACACCAGCCCATCCCCACTCCCATCCATAGGGATGCCTGCTGTGCACAAGGGCTTGGGGCTGCATTCCCACCCTGTTCTGCTGTCCCTGGTTCTGTGGGCTCAGCTCTGTGCTGCAGTCTGCCCGGCGCACTTCCCGCTCCATTTGTCAGTCTGGCAGCAGACAGGTGCAGTCATTCATCGTGCTGTGCTGTGTGAGTTGATGGAGCATGGGGGGAAACCTAGGGCTGTGCCGGTCCCTTGTCCCGCTCCTTACATCCAAAAGGGTGCCCTCAGTTTTCTATGCAGCAAACCAGGCTGGGGTTAACGCATGGCTCTTCCAGGCAGGGCTGGCAGAGGTCTCCCTGCAGCCGTGCTGCAGGGAAGGGATGAAACAGAGTTGAGGGGGGATTTAAACCTGGTGGTGAGGCACTGCATGGTGTCCCCATACCAACCTTCCTGCCGACTGCAGTGTCCTGGAGCACTGTCCCATCCCGCCTGCTCGGCGCCCACCCCCAGCAGCCCAAGGACGTGGCACGTCAGCAGATATATCCCCCCCAAGGCTCACTGTCTGGCTGGGCCCCAGCATGTCGCAGATTCTCCCAAGGTCTCTGCTTCTGCTGCACAGAAGGCAGCAAATATGGAATTTCTGTGTTTCGTCTGCTCCCAATCAGTGTCTTTTGTTGCTGTCTTTGAGCGGGGAAAAATAAACAAAAGAAATAAGATAAGCTCATGCCTTTCCTCCCCCCCCTCCCGCCCCATACTGCCAGCCCTGCTGTCGGCGTGGCTCTTACAACTCCCATTGTATCCTTGAGCTGCCCGGCGCAGCACACAGCCTGTCTGCAGGAGACGGATGACCCTGAGCAGCCGCTTCCCCCAGTGCTGCTTTCCCACAGCATCCCTGCAAGGTAGGGCACAGGTGCCATCTCTTCCCACCTGCCGCCTTGCTGGCTGTAATTCTGGGGGGTGGGCAGAAACCCTGGGGCCATTGGTGCTGATGGGCAGCGCTCCCACCCTGATGCGCAGCCGTGATGTGATGGGATCTGAGCTGTGCAGCTGAGTGTGCCTCGGTTTTAATTGCTTTGGGAACAGGGAGGGCCGGGTGCCCTCCGGCTGGGGTTCTTCTGCCTGCTGTGCCCTGGACAGGGATGTGCAGCTCGGTGTTTGTAGGGAGGGAATAGGGGATCAGGCTGAGCCTGTGAGCAAAGCTGAGTGCTGAGTGTCCCCTCAGGGACGGAGCGCTTTGATCCCCCAGGGTTGCTGCCATGGGGCCACTGTGAGAGTGCCAGGGACGTAGGGACCACGTGCAGCCGTGTTGCAGCTGTATTTGTGTGTGCTGCAGCCCAGGGTTGGGTCTGCAGCTTCCCCCACCTTCCCTCCCGCTGTGCAATTATTGCCGGCGAATATTAGGCAAGTACAAATTACAAACCATTCAAGTCGTAAAGAGCTGTCAATCAGCCACTGCTCGTTATCAAACGCACTAAAAATAGCCACCAAAATTATTGGCGGGGGGTGAAGGGAGAGAAGGGAAGGATGTCAAAACAGACCCGCGGCATGGCACGTCCTCGGCACAGTGCCCAGCTGGAGGTGCTGGATGTGTGCTGCAGCCCCCGTGGCTTTGTGCTGTGCTGTGTGCCCCACGCAGCCCACTTGGGAGTGGAGGGAGCCTGGAGCATTGCTGCACGAGGCTCCTCAGGTCAGGGCTGGAGCAGCGTGAAGTGCACCAGGATGTTGTGTGTGCTTTATGCCATGGCACATTGGTGCTCTTGGAGATGGAGAGGGCGACTCACAGCCCCGGTGACAAGGTCCCTGTGTCCCTGCAGCCATCTGACATGGAGCAGTGGGGCTGGAAACACCCTATGGCACATCCAGAGGAGTTGTTTTGCTTCTCCACCATTGGGAAAGAATTGAAAAACCCCACAGGAGGTTGGGGTGCCCCAGCAGCAATGTGTCGTCCCCTCCTCCCAGCACTGCCCAGGGCTGCCCCCCGCCGTCCCCTCGCCCTGCGCCGGGTGGGAGTGATGAAGTGGAGCAGAGAATTGTCCCCTTCACACATGAGAGATCAGAGCCGTCGGCCGCCAACCCCACGCTGTGGGATTGCTGGGTGGGCAAACAGGAGGAGGAGGAGGGTGGGCACAGCAGCCCGCAGTGGGGAAGGAACCACTGACACCCGTCTGTCTGCTTGTCTGTGTGCTGCAGGAGCTGAGCTGACTCTGCTGGTGGCCTCACACACCATCGTGGCCAGGCGGTAGCTGGGACGTGCAGGTAAGGCATGGCACGAGCAAGGTCCCCTCCTGCTGGTGCTGGGTGAGCAAGATGTGCAAACAGTGGGTATCAGCTGTGCTGTGTGTGAGCCGAGTGTGCAGCTCTGAGCACGCCCATGGCACACTGCACACATAACAACACTGCACACAAATCCTGTCGCCGCTGGCCACGGCTATTTTTGCAGTCTGCTTGTTTTGATGTGCTCTGGGCTGGGGTTGGCAGGGTGCTGCTGGGTGCACCTCAGGGCTGTAGCTCAGCCCCCACTGCCCGCCCCGGTGCTCACTGCTTGGGGAAGTGCCATGCTGGGGGAAGCTGCTCGTTGCTCACAGCCGCGTGGGCTGTCACGAGCCCCTGGCCACATCCCTGCGGCCCCAGCAGCACAGTGGGTGCCGAACCCTGCGGAGGTGAGCAGGGGATGAGGAGATGGGGGTGGCTCATATTTCAGGAGGGGGCTTTCCTTCTTCACAAGAACCTGCTTTCCCTGCTGTTTTCCTGCCTCCATTCCTGCCTGCCTGGATTTTCTTACTAGAGTGATTCTCCACCTCCCTTTTCCAACCTGCCATGTGTGATCTAGCCTAAATACTCCCTTCCGTAGCTTCAGGACACTGCTGTGTATCCAGCCATCTTTGGAGACTGTGAATAATTCCCTTCCTTCATTTATATCATTACCTTGGAGGTATTTATAGACCATGATCTTGAGTGGAAGGGAAAGCAGGACTATATATAAAGCAGCGATCCCTTGGTCTTTAGCTGCTAACTGCCTTAAACTGCTCCTGATTGAAGCTTCTCCCTCTCGATTTTTCCGAGGGTTTGCTTTGCTGCGAGCTTTGGGCTTCACTTGAGCATCCTCAGCATTTAAATGCAGCTGTGGGTTCCGTGAGTTTGGAGGAATCCCAGCTTGTGAATATTTGTCTGGGTCTTGCTTATGAGCGTTTGTCTGCGTCCCATCCGTGGTCTGACAGAAACCCTTTTGTGCACAGAAGCATGGCCATACAGATGCTGTAGTGCTGACGGCATGCAGGAAAGGCTTTGGGGCACCGGGAACAATGTGCCACGCGGTGGCTGCGTGTTGCAGCAGCTCTGCCATCCAGCTCTTCTTTTTGGGCTGGGCTATTATTATTATTATTAAACACCTTCTGCACACACATTTCTGTCTCTCCCAGCCTACCACCATGGGGAGCAGCAAGAGCAAACCCAAGGACCCCAGCCAGCGCCGGCGCAGCCTGGAGCCACCCGACAGCACCCACCACGGGGGGTTCCCAGCCTTGCAGACCCCCAACAAGACAGCAGCCCCCGACACGCACCGCACCCCCAGCCGCTCCTTTGGGACTGTGGCCACCGAGCCCAAACTCTTTGGGGGCTTCAACACTTCTGACACCGTCACGTCACCGCAGCGTGCCGGGGCGCTGGCTGGTCAGTGTGGCGTGGAGTGTCTGTGAGCTGTGGGGTGGGATTGGGTTCCAGCATCCTGTGGTGGTGATGGGTTCTCCTGCTAATGGGGGGCTTTGTCTGGGATCTGGAGGGTGGGCGGTGGGATGTGGGACGCCCAGTGTGCAGCCTGCCCTGAGCGATCCGTGTTGTAGGAGGTGTCACCACCTTCGTGGCTCTCTATGACTACGAGTCCCGGACTGAAACAGACTTGTCCTTCAAGAAAGGAGAACGCCTGCAGATTGTCAACAACACGTGAGTGTCCCTGCAACCCACCCTGCGTCAGCTTCACCCCTTCTGGGAGCTCTGGGGTTCCCTAAGCCAAGCCTTGCAGAGGGCTTTCCCAGTGACATGTCCAAAGATATCGGGCTGCATTGCTCCCCTGTTCTCCTTGCACCTGCCTCCAAGTCCTTCCTCGTCCTGTGGCCAGCTCAGGTCCCCCAGCTCAGGTCCCCTGTCCCCATCAGCACTCAGCTGCTTTTCATTGGCCTGGATGCATCTCCTCTGCCTCAGGTGCTTCTCTCCATGCTGCCGCGGTGCTTCTGATCTCAGCTTCTGTCCTGACTGTGTTTTTTCTCTCTGCATGCCATGCTTTCATGTAGGAGAAAAGTGGATGTCAGGTGTGTATTGCGGGTTATGATTACTGTTAATGACCTTCCTGGTAAAAGCCTGCCTGCTGCCCACTCAGAGCTGCACCCCACCTGTCTGTTTTGCACCCTCTGCAGTCCTGGTTCATTTGGGTTTCTGCTCCTTCCTGGTCTCTTTTTGTTTTTCTATTTATTTTTGCTTTTTTTTTCATTTCCTCTTTTTTTTTTCTTTTTTCTTCTTTTAATGAGTCACTCCAGGGATTGGGATACTTCCATAGGGTCTGGTTCTTTGCTCTCCATCCCATTCATAAGAGCACATGCATCTGTTGCCAGATGCACGGCGTGGGGCAGAGCCCAGGCTGGTTGAGTGATGCAATGTTGGTGTGCTCTGTCCAGGTGCCCAGCACAGCCCTGCACAAGCAGAGGGGTGTGGGGCTGTCTACAGTAAGCACTGCTGCAGTGACCCAGCACTGTCCCAGCAATGCATTTTCAGTTGGGTCCTTGTCCTTGTTCCAACACTCAACTGTTTCTTAATGGCTCCACTCCATGAAGTTTGGGATGTGCTGCTTGCAGGGCTTTGGCTGTGTACAGAAAGCCTTCATGTGGGGTGTTTGGTGCGTCCCAGCTGCTGTACCAGACTGGGTGTGCAGCTCTCTGCTCTGCACCCTGCCAGAGGTCAGCAGCGACCGCCCCCCTCCCTGATGGCCAAACACACCCACCCAGTGCAGGAAGGATCTCAGTACTGCTCCCAGCAGGAGCAGGTCTCTTCCCAGTCGGGCAGCATGGATGTAACAGGGTGTTCTGGGTACAGTTGTGCAGGGAATTATTGAAATGCTTTGTTTTGATGCCGATGATGATTTTTTTTCTCCTCCTGCTGCGACATTTTTGGAATAGTTTGTTTTGCTGAATTCCCAGATGACAGCCATTCAGCCCATGCTGGAACAGAGCCTCCAGTCAGGATTTGGCCATTTCCCAGCAGACGTTCACTTTGGCCCCGTGGGAACAGAACGAAGGCAGCTCCTGCCCCTGTCCTGGGCACACAGTGAGGTGCTGGGCTGCAGCTCTGCTGCTCCATGCCTCCACAGCCCTTTGGTTCTTGCTGCACTGTTCTCACGGAGCTGCGGTTTCCCTGCAGCCCCGTCTTCCTGGCGGTCAGAATAAATGAAACGGCTGTCTTTGATGGCTGAGGACACGGCGGTGGTGGAGGAACCCCCTGCTGCCTGCCTGGAAGGGGAAGCTGCCTCCTGGGGTCCATTCATTGTCCTTTCCTGCCCAGCAGCCTGTGGGGTGTGATGGGGAGGGGCACGGAACGCAGTGGGTGAAGGCTCCTGCACCCTGCCAGCACCTGTGGCCACCTCTTGGCAGCCCCAGAGCTCGGGGATAGCACTGGTATTCATCTGTGCCACAAAGGGGTTGAACCCACTGCGCCACAGCCAGGCTTTGCCCATAGGGCAGCTCTCATCTCCCTCCCCATGGCACCAACACGGCTGCCCTGCGCCCGCTGGATCCGGTGTTCCACCCCTCTCTGTCACTCGTTTATTTTTTCCCTTTTGTTGCTTTTCTGCAGCCTGTGTTTAACAAATTCTGCCTTCTTTTGTTTCTCCTGGCGCCTTTTTTAATCACTGCCATCATTCTGTTGCTTTTCTCCCATTTCCCCTCCCTCCCCCTTTGCCTGTTGCTTATCTGCTCGCTGGGTTTTCCAATGCGTCTCAATCTCCAGCCAGACCCGGCTCAAATTCAGATGGTTCCAAAGGTATTTGCCTTGCTATCTCTCCAGCAAGGACACCCTCCTTTATGGGCAACCAGCACCATGGAGATGCTGCTCATCCTGGGGAGCCCCTCAAGGATTTGGGGCCGATGGGTCTTACTGCTGCCCTCCTTGGGGTCTCTGTGGGGAGTGGGTCCTGCTGCAGGCTGGGTGTGGGTGCTGCTCACTGCTGTCTCCTCGGGCTGGGCTCTGCTGACTCTTCCTCATCCCACATTTCCTCTGGGGATGCAGGGAGAGTGCTCAGAGGTGGGACAGGGCCCGACCCGGGGTGCTGTGGGTTCTTTGGCTTCACACTGAGTGTGTTTTGGTTCTCTTGCAGGGAAGGTGACTGGTGGCTGGCTCATTCCCTCACTACAGGACAGACGGGCTACATCCCCAGTAACTATGTCGCGCCCTCAGACTCCATCCAGGCTGAAGAGTAATTGCCATTTTTAGACAGTTTTGAAACAATAAGAAAAGTGTTCGCTGAGCACTTCTCCCTCCCTGCTGTCCCTCTCCTCCTGTGTAAAACCTGAAGGGCATCTGTCTGTTTTTATTTTTTGCTTTTTTTTTTTTTTCTTCATTTTGTTTTCTTTCTAAACCCGTTTTTAAAAGCATTTTTCTGCATCTCCTCGAGGCACACGGAGCTCTGTGTGTTTGCACAGCACGTGGTTGTGTGGCCTCGCCTCCAGACACAGGGAAACTGCCAACTCTGCATTTGCAGATTAGGACCCCGGTGACACAGAGTGACCATTGCATATGGAAAGCAGAAGTCACACAGCTGCCCACAATGACAAAAGCACGGGAGCTGGGCGACCTCGAGCCACCCATGTTTTGGGAGGCTTTTGGAGTGAGGGTGCTGAGCTCTGCTCGGTGATTGTGAGCCTGCTGCTTGTTCCTACAGGTGGTATTTTGGGAAGATCACTCGTCGGGAGTCCGAGCGGCTGCTGCTCAACCCTGAAAACCCCCGGGGAACCTTCCTGGTCCGGGAGAGTGAGACAACAAAAGGTGACTCCCCATATCCCCCCTTCCCTCCTTTCATTGCCAGAGCCACAGTGCTGGGAGCAGCCCTGCAGGTCCTCCAGCACTTGGTCACCGCGTGGTCCAGTCCCCCTGATGTAGGTGTACCAAAGGAGATGAGCCTCCTGCACTGCATTTACCCACAGTTTCACTCATATTCTGCTTTTATAGATGTCCCCTTCACACTCTGTTCTTGTCCCATTATCCAGGCTGGAGACAGAGGTGTCCCATGCACAACATCCTGGTTTTACCCACTAATGGTTTTCCCACTGATGTGCCCACATAACTCTGAAGTGTTGAGAACAACACCGTGTCCTCTCCTGTGCTTTTTTGTGTGTTATTTTTGTCCCTGGGCAAATTAGTCTTGTTTTTTTCTTAGCCTCTGTGTAATGACAAAATCTCAGTTGCAAAGAACTTGGTGGAGGCAATGATGGATTTTTACGCCCTTTCAAGTCTAATGACTCTTTATCCCTGTTTTTTTCCTCCCAAATGCACAAGTTTGATCTCAAGAACTTGGCTTTCTGAGGATGCTTTTTCTTACCTGGAAGCATGCTTTAGTCTGGCTCCAAATGCCCCTTTGGGAAAAATTCCTTGATATTCTTTTCTATTTTGATGCTTTGAGCTTGACACCATTTACTTTATTCCATTGGAAGCAGTTCATTCAGCAGCCTTCCCTCTCTCTGTTTGTGGCCCCAGACTTGTGCTATCACAGCTGTGTGGGCACAGCAGAGGCAGGCTCTGGAAGCGATGCGCGTAGCAGGATGTAGGAGCATATAACTGGGTCTGCAGCTCCCTATCCCTCCCTACGTCCGTGCTTCAGCATCCCCCAGTTGCTGCCACCTTGCTCCCTGTGCCTTACAGTGCTGCTTGGCTATGGCAGTGGTTGTAAGTGATCGATAAGAGGTGCTTTTTGGGGGTAAAGCCAGCAGCCTGCTCCTGCTGCACCAACCCCTGTGTGGTCCTTGTGCAGTCCCTGAGCCACTCGGCTGTGCCCTCAGGTGCCTATTGCCTCTCCGTGTCCGACTTTGACAACGCCAAGGGGCTCAATGTGAAGCACTACAAGATCCGCAAGCTGGACAGCGGTGGCTTCTACATCACCTCGCGCACACAGTTCGGCAGCCTGCAGCAGCTGGTGGCCTACTACTCCAGTGCGTATGGCCAGAGCCCCTGCCCACATTTCTGGGTGATACCAGGGAAGATTTGGGTTGGGTATTGGGAAGAGTTTGTTCACGGAGAGGTGGTAGTGGTGGAGACCTCATCCGTGGAGGTGTTATGTGGAAGTGGAGTTAAGGGACATGTCTTAGTGATGGGGTGGTTGGATTTGGTGATCTTGAAGGTCTTTTCCAACCTAGATGGTTTTATGAAAGGAATGCCAGTGCAGACACTGAAGCAGGTGGGCAGACCCTGGTGAAACACTGCTTAGGTTTGAGAAAGAGGAGAAGGGGTCTGAGTGTGGGTGCCCAAAGTGTTGTGCAAGGAAGACATCATGCATCCAAATGCCAAAGCATCACTTGTGTTGTCCCTGCTGTGCTAGAACATGCTGATGGCTTGTGCCACCGCCTGACCAACGTCTGCCCCACATCCAAGCCCCAGACCCAAGGACTTGCCAAGGATGCATGGGAAATCCCCCGGGAGTCGCTGCGGCTGGAGGTGAAGCTGGGACAGGGCTGCTTTGGAGAGGTCTGGATGGGTAAGGACAGTTCTGGCCCTGGTGCCACGGCCACACGCAGTGTCATCATCTGCAGCAGTGGGGTAGCAGGTGGAAGACACAGCCCTGTAAACATGTCCTGTGCTGCAGGGACCTGGAATGGCACCACCAGAGTGGCCATAAAAACCCTGAAGCCTGGCACCATGTCCCCAGAGGCCTTCCTACAGGAAGCCCAGGTGATGAAGAAGCTCCGGCACGAGAAGCTGGTTCAGCTGTATGCCGTGGTGTCAGAGGAGCCCATCTACATCGTCACTGAGTACATGAGCAAGGGTGAGCACAGGAGGGCTGCTGGGTGACCGGGGAAATGGCTCTGCTCTGCCCATTGGTGACCGTTGTCTTCCTCACAGGGAGCCTCCTGGACTTCCTGAAGGGAGAGATGGGCAAGTACCTGCGGCTGCCACAGCTTGTCGATATGGCTGCTCAGGTAGGTTCCTGTTTCCTTTTCCTCCTGCACCCTGGCTCCCATTGGCTGGATCAGGTCTGGCTGTCGAGCCATCCCCACCACGGTGGGAGTCCTCTTGTCCCCTGCAAAGCCCGGTCCGCACACTCTGCCCTGCAGATTGCATCCGGCATGGCCTATGTGGAGAGAATGAACTATGTGCACCGAGACCTGCGGGCAGCCAACATCCTGGTGGGGGAGAACCTGGTGTGCAAGGTGGCTGACTTCGGGCTGGCACGCCTCATTGAGGACAACGAGTACACAGCACGGCAAGGTGTGAGCAGGGCCCGGGTAGTGGGACTTGGTGTTGGTGGCTCGGTGCCCCAGGCCCTGAGGTTGGGGGTCTGTGGGCTGCAGAGGGGAGCAGCCCCTCACTCTGCCTCCCCGTCCAGGTGCCAAGTTCCCCATCAAGTGGACGGCCCCCGAGGCGGCCCTGTACGGCCGGTTCACCATCAAGTCGGATGTCTGGTCCTTCGGCATCCTGCTGACTGAGCTGACCACCAAGGGCCGGGTGCCGTACCCAGGTGAGAGCTGGCACCAACCCCACGTCCCATGGGCTGGGCACAGTGTGTGACCCGGCCCTGCTGCCCTTCTTTCCGTAGGGATGGTCAACAGGGAGGTGTTGGACCAGGTGGAGCGGGGCTACCGCATGCCTTGCCCGCCCGAGTGCCCTGAGTCGCTGCACGACCTCATGTGCCAGTGCTGGCGGAAGGACCCTGAGGAGCGGCCCACCTTTGAGTATTTACAGGCCTTCCTGGAGGACTACTTCACCTCGACAGAGCCCCAGTACCAGCCCGGAGAGAACCTATAGACCTGGAGCTCCTCCTGGCACCAGAGGCCTCGCTGTGGGGCACAGAGGGCCGGCTCCATGCAGAGGGGCCACGTTTTGGGGAGCAGCCCCAGAGCAGGATGTGGCATGGTGAGGTGCCGGGTGCCCCACTGCTCATTATAACTGCTGGGCCACACTTAACGAGGTGGCAAGAGGAGCCCTGGGCACTGCCACCAGTGGAGCTGGGGCTCAGGATGGCGAGTGGAGCAGCAGGATGGCTCCTGGCGCAGCCACGGCTTTCAGGACCCTCTTCTCACAGCAGCCAGAGAAATTGGGGTATAGTTTCTCCCACCTCAGACACACTGCCCCACACCTCCTACACCCCCTTTTTTAAATCAGCACAAATTTCTTCACCCATTCACCCACCCACTTCCCTCCGGTCTGCCTGAAGCTGTTTGCAGAGACGTTTGGTGATGGGGAAGGCACTGCTTTGGATCAGATGCAGCTGGAGTGCAGACCTTGGGATGCTCCATGGAGGCTGGCCATCTCCCTCCAGCATCCGCCCATTCTTGGGTGCAGGGCTCAGTGTTTTGGGGAATTACTTGTCTTTCAGCACTGCTTTTGTCCACTGGTGTGTTTCTAGATGCCATCCCCCCTGCTTCTGCCATCCCCATATCAGGGAGCACAGAGCCACTGGGAGATATTTGCAGGCTCAGCTGCTCCCTGCTTGCTGTCAGCACTGTGTGTTGGAGGTCAGAATGATCCATGAACAGCCCAGTGTCCACAGCAGCACCCATTGAGCACCCGCCCTGTACATAGCCTGCCAGCGCCTCCCACTACTTGACCAAGCTGCATGTGCTGTCGTGTTCCTCCTGTGGTATCACCACCATCTGTCCTCGTCTGTCCCTAGCTGGAGCCCCTCATCACACAATCACTACTTGTGTCCTGGACCTCTTCTCCATCACTCACACCTGGTGCCAAAAATGCCTCCGGATCACCAAGCTGAGCTGCTGCTGCCTCCCACTCACTACCTGGTGTCTTATTTATTACCCGAGTTCTCAGTCGGTGGCTCCGTTTTAATGGTGAACTCAGTAGGAAGGGGCTCTTAGCAGCATGGAGGGATCCCACCTTTGGCCTGGAGGACTGTTTCCATGGATTTCCGTACCCACAATGGGACTCAGAGCCCTTCGTCCCCCAGCACATTTCCTGTGCCCACCTTGGTGCAGGGTCCGCTGCACCCCAGCGGTCGCAGCCTTTTAACCTCGGCATCCTGTGACGTTTGTGTGCCATCACCACACAGTGTGCACAGTGCCTGCAGCCCCAGGAGAAAGCTCTGAGAGCGGCACGTGGGAGTGGGCAGTAGCCAGATGTGAGCCAAGAGCTGGGGAGAGGGGAAAAAGGCAGACACACATGTGGACACACAACCTTTGGTTTCCTGTAGCACGGAGCAGGGCTGGGGGCTGCTAGCCCACCCATGCTCCACAGAGCCCCCTTATCCCATCCCCTCCACCACCAGTCTGTTGCTGAAGCCAGTGAACAGCAGGGGGTTACTTCACCCCCCACCCCCCCAGTGATGTTCTTTGGCACAAAGCAGCCCTGTGTGAGACATTCTCTTCTGCTGGTACCATTTTTTGAAGCATTTTGTAACATCTCCCATCAGCTATGCAGAGGATGTGTGGATCTGTTTTTCTCCCCAGCCCACTCCCCCTCTGCCTCTTTCAGTGTCAAAGTAAGAAATATTTAGCTTTTTTTTTTTTTTTTTGTGATAATAATAAAACTTTGGAAAAACCTGACCATGTCCGGCGTGGTTGGGAGGGGGGGGAAGATGCTTTGAAACTGATGATATTGTTGTAAATACTTTGCAATTTGATAATTAAAGACAAACAGATCTCACCAAACAGATTGCTGTGGGTTGTGTATGGTGAAGGAGGACCTCTTGGCATCCCCAGTGGGCATGCAGTCCCACAGTGGCTCTCAGGGTTGTCTTGGGGGGGGATGTCAGTCAGGGGTGTGAGGGGAACTACGGGGCATGCACAGCTTTTATCCCGTATCCATCTGCCATGGAACACCTCTGTGCTGATTGCAGCCTCCTTCAGCTGTTGCTCAGTGAACTGGCTGGGAGCAGGTTTGCTTCATTAGGGTAATTAGTGGATGCTGATTGGAATCCCTCAGTTGGTGATGAAGTAATTGATTTGTGGGAATAGGCCTTCAGAGAGTGAGGCTGTGGCTGAGCCTCAGTGACCCGTGGTGGTTCTGGTGTCCTGAGTGCTGCTCTGTCTCTGAGGGCTGGTGAGTCAATTTCATCATCTTAAGTGTTTAATGCTTTGTCATTTACTTCTTGCTAAAGTAATTAAGTGATGGAGATGGTATCTTTGTTGGTGAATGCCTCAGTCTGTGTGTGATGGGCGGGTGGTTGGTACCCTGCTGGGATGGCTGCAGTGCTGGGGTTTGTCCTTGCAGCGGGGCAGGGGTTCTGCAGAGCTGGGGTCAGGATGTGGAAACCCCACTGTGTATCTTCTGTGTCTGTGACCGTACAGGGAGCAGCCCCAACCTGCAGTGCCTGGAGTGAGTCTTGCTCTGGCTCTGGGGTCTTTCCTATTGCCCAGACCCAGCAGGAGGGCTTCTGGTGCAGAGCAGGGTGTGCTCGTGGCAGGGCTGCCATTGTTTGCTTCTCCTGACCCCACCATGCTGCTTCTCTGTTGGGTGACCTAGAAAATGACCTCGTTATGATGGAAAGGCAAAGGGATGGCTTAAGGCTCCTGCAACCAGGGAACACGAGGCAGATGGGCACCTTATTAAAAAGCAAGGTGATGAGATGTTCTGCGCCAGATCCCTTCTGGGCAGTGCCTGCGCTCCATAGGACCTGGCACCGCTCTGCTCTGAGCCCCCTTGCTTTCCTCGTCACTGCACGGCCCTGAGGGCAGGCAGGGACTGCAGTGCTGGAGCCGGGCCGCCCTCCTGGTGGGGTGGCTCTCAGAGAGCACTGTGATGCTGCTGTGTAGCTGGAGCAGGCACTGCACTTGTGTGGGCTCTGTCCAATTCGCAGCACACAAGTACAAGCTGTGATGATGCTTCTGGTACGCGGTCGGGTTTGACCTGTTCTGCAGTTGTAGGTTGTTTTTTTTGCAGTCTCTTTATAGAGGATGAGCTGGGGATCAGGGCATTAGCATGGGATGTGATGCCGGCTGGGTTCCTGCTCTACCTCGGGCTGTCTGTCTGACCATGATGAAGTTGCTTTAATTTTCCATCTTCAAAATGAAGATAGTATCTCAGCACTCTGAAGCATCAGATAGCACTCCGGGAAGGCTTTGTGCACATCAAAGGGCTCGTCGCTATATGTGGGGAGGGAGCACCGCGAAAAGCACGCCTCTGAAGCATCGGGTCGAGATCTCTGCCGTCGCCTCTGTCCCTCTTTTGAAGTGCTGTGCTCCCCACGCCAGGCCTCGCACTGGGGAAGCCGCAGCCGCGTCCTTGGTCGGGCTGATGGGCGAAGGCAGGGCTTGCTCTCACCCAAACTGTCTGGCTTTGTGGCTAGGATTTATTTAAATTGCAGTGAAGTGCAGCTTGGTTAGTTAGCAACTCAAATGGGCTCTTAAAAGAGATGACTGCATTAGCTTAAATAAAACAATCCTCGTAGCTTAAATAAACAAAACTTAAAAGCCACTCACAGCACTCCAACTGCACTTCCATGGCTTGCAAATGAGAGGTGTACCTTTCCCTTTCCCTTCTGTTTATGTACGCTGTAACTACTGGCAGCTACAGGGATTCCCCTCAGCCTGCTCGGTGACAGAGCTGTCACGTCTGCTCTTGGTGATGTGGCACGCACTTTTAAATGTAGAAACAGATACACGTTGGATGCTTTCCAACTTGGACTCAGTGGCCAGGAGTGAGGGCAGAGGTTGGTTTTGGTTCCAGCAGTGCATTTTGGCTCTCACATGCGCTGGTAACTGCGAGGTGCTGCTGGCTGCAGCCGGGCACAGCGCTTCTATGACCCCATCTCACCCAGTGCTGAGCAGAGCTGTGGGCAGGGCAGGGGCTGACACAACGAGGCACAGCACTGGGCAGCGTGGGATGGGCTCACAGTGTGTCTGCAGAGAACAGTGCTCTGCTGGGGATTAGGCTGTCAGCTCTGTGCCTCAGTTCCTTAAGCTGCAAGGAAAGGAGAGGAATCTGTCACAGAAGTGTGGAGATGCAGCCAGAAGCTACCTCCTGTGTTGTGTGCAAAATGAGCTGGTTTTGGGAACTGCCAGAATGCTCCTTGGCTTGCCCAGGGTTAGGTTGAAGAGTTAATGAGGAGTCAGTACTGGGAGTTACAGGGCAAACGGGCTCTGCCTCTTGCTAGAGACTGACATTTCTATGCTTGGAACAAAATAATACTGAGCTGTGTGACTGCTGGGCTAAGGCATCTGTGATGAACAGTAGTCAGGGAAGTAGTCCATAGACCAAAGTTTATAAAGCTTTATTAAACATTTTGAACAGCTGTGCAATGAACAAACAATATTCTGGAAGTTTCACAATTTCATAGCCTGAACTTCCTTGGGAGAGCAGCAGCCACTTCTGCTGCGTTCCCCTTTGAGATTGAAGATGAGCAGATGGCAATTGAGGGAACTCTCAGACAGTGTAGTCAATACTTTGTGTTGACTTTAGTTTCTCATAAGCAAGCTGCTGCCCCAGGGAAGGCTCCCCAAGAGCCACGTCAATGGAGACTACTGCGCAGGGCAAAGCTCTGCACAACAGTGCCTGTGTGCAAGCAACCCACCGCCACCCAGGGGAGCCAGGGAGAGGTCAGAGGAGTACCCAGTGCCTCACCAAGCCATAGCATCAGCACCTTCTGTCACCATCCGCCTGAGAACAGTCATTGAAAATCATTTGTCCACTGATGGCATCAATGGCTTCAGGCCATGCCTCTACCTCAGGATCTTCTCTCGCTCTGCTCACACCAAGACTTTTGGGCCAGTTTAGTTTTTCTCAGGTGAGGTTCATAGAGATTCTGAAAAATCCCACATCTCGTTGCAGTCAATAATTTGGTAAACCCTGGAAATCAAGCAGGGGAAGAGGCAGTCTCTGCTGCCTGTGAGGCTTTATAAAAGCAGCAGCGTAACTGAGGCTTTCAGGCTATGATCTTGGAGCATTAGTAGTTCAGAAAGCACTTGGGCAGTGCACACATCTCTTTGGCAGACTGAGCAGGAGGAGATGACTCAACTGCCTCTGGCTCCAGCAGCTTTTGGCCAAGTGCATCTGTGAGCTGTTGAGCTGTCCCTTGATCAGTAAGGTAGGAAGGCTGGCTCCCCCCAAACTGAAGGATGGAGAGGATCCTGGAGCTACTTGAGCAGAATCAGTGTTAGATCACCATGGCCAACAAGAGAGTGACACACAACTCCACCATCATGCAACAGTCAGACAGAGGCCAACAGCTATTTCCTCCACCAGTTCTCAGGTAGGAGGGCTGGTGTCCGTTCCCAGTGATATGGGAAGGAAAAAAGATTTCTGCTTCTAAAAAAGCAGGTGGCGCTGCGAGAGTTCACACAGTAAACAAGTCAAATTTCACAGGCAGAGTGGGAGGGCTGGTCAGGAATCTACCACTCTAGTCCACACGTACATTACAGGAAATAGGCTGTTTTTACTTCAATCACATGCCTAACACACCCCCGCCCTGTTCCCTAGACCCTCCCCCCCCAATTAAAAGCAAAACCAGAGCTGTCAGCAAACTGGAAGATAGTAGTTTTCTAGGTGCCCACTATACTGGGATCGTGAGCTGAGTCTGGCAACTGGGATCCTGTGCAGTGATACAAGAAGCAGTTCCCCCAGCAGCTATAGCAGATGAGGAACAGAGCTGCCAGGAAGACCAAGGCACAAATTGTGCAAGGTTTCCGTTCCAGGAGGAAACTGAGCAGGTAGAAGCCCATGAACATCGAGTGACTGAACCACAAGGCTGGGTTAAGGGGCTTGGGGATGAGCAGGACAGGCAGCAACCACTGAAGGCAGTACATCGTGTCTGGCTGGTGGGGCCTTGTGGCAGCAGCAGTTGGGTGCTCCAGTCTCCAGCAGCTCCTCAGGTGGGCTGTCCTGTAGGGGGGAGATTAAAAAGACAGTCAGACACTCAGCAAACAGATCAACAGTAGCTCTTCTACAGCTCACCCATTCTCTAGCACCGCATGCTGCTGCTGTTTCAACTCCTAGTACTAAACTCTGGTGCGTCTCAGAGTTGGTAGAAATTGCTTTTTGAAGCCCACAGCTGGGGATGAGATTCTCTATTGCTGATATAGAAATGCATCCCTTATGTGCTCTGTTTCTTAGGCTTTTACCCTGACTAACAACTGATGCTTTTCTTTAGCACAGTGCAGACACAGAAAAGTGGAAGGGGAAACAACAGAAAGAAAAACAAGCTACTGCAGCCCTTCCTACACATGTATGTATCTGAGGCTGCCCAAAGCCTAAAAGTGATGAGAAAAACATGCAGTTGAGTGGTAAAACTCATAGGTGGTACAAAGGAAGGGAAAAATGGCAGGTCTGGTGCTTAGCCATGCTTATAGGAAGTGTTAAGGACACAAACTGCTTCCTCCCCAAGCACAGACTCATTCTAATGTCTTAAACAGCAAAAGAAAAAAATAATCTAGACATGCAGCTGCCCAGCAAAGCCCTGACAGTGTCTGTACTGCAAAACAAAGGGGAGGACAGTCCCTGCTTAAGGGATTTATAATCCTTGCCAATCAGCTCAAGTCAGATAAGACAAAGTATGCAAATGAATCAAAGAGAGGACAATCTCAAAATGGCAATTTTCATAAGTGCAGTAAACACAGGATTTCCTCACTTGGATTATTATAAAACCTTGTGGACACAGTGAGCTTCAAGGGCTGCTAACCAGGGATGGCAGCACACCAGAGGTCCAGAAAATAGACTTCTATCTTTAGCAACTAGATCAACTACACTGTGCTGTTTTAATTTTTATTTCTAAGCAATTCAAACATATTCATTCAAGAATTTTAGAGGGCTTTAAAAATATTAAAATGCCCTAGATATATTTTTACCAAGACAGAATTATTGAAAGAGGGCAAAAGAATGGAGTTCAGCCATCTAATATAGCAGCATTACAGGCTACAAGATACAGATATTCTTGGGGAAAATAACAGACAAGATTTCCTTCAGTTTATGAAGCATGGAAAGAATGAGATGGGGTACATGGAGACACCTAGCTTAATACCCTAGAAAGGAAAAAAATTACACAAAGGGGAGTACTGAAAGAGAGTAGAGCTTGGGACGTGGGCTCTTCCCTGTTATCCTATGTTATGTCATGGTGACATGCAGCCAACTGAATGAAGCAGCTGCCAGCGAAGGCAGAGAAGGAAAGGATCTGCAACAGCTATGCAGATCCTGGTCAGAATAAGCTTTTTTCTAGCAATCCTTTTATCTGAAAATATTCAGCTGAGCAGTACTGTCAGAAGGATGAAGGGCTGAGCTGAGCCTGTTTGGATTAGAGCTGGGGGTGTGGGAAGGTTAGAAGGATGAAAGAGTGAGAAAGTAAACAAACAGCACATTCCTCTGGCTCCTGTTGGCAGAAGAAAGGATTTCCTGGCAAAGGGAGAGGGAATGAGGGAGTGCACAGAAGAGCCAAGAGAAAACCACACATGATTCTCTTCCAAACCCCCAGTAAGGTCAGACCTATGTCTCACAGCTTAGTAAGCTCCTTGGTACCAAGCAGCTCTGGTGTCAGAAGCAGGAAGCACGCTGCCATCCACTGTCTATCTAGCAGCAGGATCTATTTTAATGTTAGTGAAAAACAGTGCAGGCCAAGATGTCCAGGGCAAACAGATTAAGATTTCTGGGGGAAGTATGTTGTGCTGGCTGTCCTGCTAGGGAGTGCTCTCCTGCAGGGAGGACAGCTGAGGTTCAATTAGGCAGCCAAAGGAATAGGGAAGAAGTTATTTTACATTGCAATGTAGCTAAAGTAAAATTGAAGGAATACAATCTCAGTGCTGGCCCTAGCTCGTGCAGCTCATCTTCTCACATCTTCAAGGGCAAGTTTAGTCCCACAACAGTTTTTGTCATCTGTGAACTGCAAATAACAATTACTCATTCCATAGCAAAAAATGCTGTCTGCTGGCTTGTGTGAATCAGTTAGCTGCTTCTGGAGAAAAAAGTACTGCTGAATCATCAGGTAGCTTCTTAACTGGGAATTATTCTGAGAAAAGATTTAACAGAGACTTGAACAAATAAATAAATGAACCCCACTACTCCCATCTTCTACTTTCTTTCCTGCTTAGGCAGAGATCATGTTGCCTTGAGTAAGTTAATTTGTACTAAATCTCCAGCCATCCTTCTGAGTGTTCTCTCCTTAAAGTTTCCTGCAGTCTCTTTCCCACTACAGACACAGGTCTCAGACCAAGTTAATCATTGTTAAATACTGGTGCTTCCTGGAAGAGCCAGATGCTTGCAGCAATCAGAAAAACCACTCTGCAGAACAAAGAAACACTTCATAGTGTCTTTCTTTACTATGAAGTTTTATGTCAGTGCCCTTCAATCTGCTGAACTCTTACATTTCAAACAAATGTAGATGTTTGAACAGTTAGTCTTGTATCTGTAGTCAGTTTGCTCTTATTTTCCTGTGCCTCTTAACTATACACCAGTTAAGGGCTGAAAAAAACACTGCCTATGTGATCTCACAGCTGATCCTAGATAAGGTAACTGCTACTTGAAACTTTCACACCCCTGTATTCCTCAAGGGATTTTCCACAATTAAGACTCATGCTCTTCCCCACTCTTCAATGCAGAGTCCTTTATACTGCTGGCAGAGGGATAAAGTTCTCTTTCCAAGCTATCAATTCTCCTCCTACTGAGAGTTTCCTGCAGAGAAATGGTGCCTCCCATTGTCAGCTGTTCACTGAACAGAGAAGTATCGCTCCCCTTAGCATCCTGGATAGGAAGTCCCTTCTTGAAGCTGTAACAGCATGCAGATTATGCAGATCTGCCTAGATTCTCAAGCAACAGTCTGCTGGTGAAACTTGCAAATGAGACATTCCTACCTCGCTTTCTTTGTCCCCTCCTCATGATCCAAGCAAAAGATTACCATGTCCCAGAACAAATAATTGCTTGTCATCCAACAGCACTTCTACCAGCACCCTGTTTCACAACGTGCCCTGCTTTCTGTCAACCAGTTGCTCTTGTTCTCCCCTGCCTGTGTGACTCATCTCATTCTTTAGCAGCCTGCTGTCCTCAGGAGTGCTCAAGTCATCTGACTTGGCAGCTGCTGAGTTTACCATCAGTTCCTCTTCGTGCACCACCTCGGGCTCCTCCACAGCGATCAGAGCCACACCAACTTGCTCCAGCCCCCTCAGCAGCACAACACGTGATGCTCCTGCTGCTCTCCCCACAGCCAGCACTCTGGGCTCCCCTCAGCTCTCCAGGCGCTGCTGCAGCCTCTTCCCTAACATTTCCTGTAGTGTGGGGAGGTTCCCTGCACACTTCATTAGTAAGCAAACACCGACGCTTTTCCACATGCCTATTAATCAGTTTCCACAGCGTGCAGAGTCCTTCCTTCTCTCATCTTCCCTCCCTCCCAAGACCATTCAAATCCAGCAGTCCCTATTGGCATATGTTTGTGGGAAGACTTTCAGATTCCTATGCAGGCATACAGGCACACCTTTCCCACCCAGAAAGAAAAACAAAGCGTTACAGAATCACAGAATGACCCGGGTTGGAAGGGACCTCAAGGATCATGTAGTTCCAACCCCCCTGCCTAGCAGGGCCATTAATTAGGACGAGTCACAGAATCACAGAATGACCCAGGTTGGAAGGGACTTCAAGGATTGTGAATCTCCAACCCCCTGCCACATGCAGGGCCACCAACCTCCCCATGAGGTGATCCCAGCAGGATCACCCCCAGGCTGCTCAGGGCCCCATCCAGTCTGGCCTTGAACACCTCCAGGGACGGGGCATCCACAGCCTCTCTGGGCAGCTGTTCCAGCACCTCACCACTCTCATAGTAAAGAGCTTCCCCCTGACATCCAACCTAAATCTCCCCTCCCTCAACTTAAAACCATTTCCCCTTGTCCTGCTGTTATCTACCCAGCAAGTTTTCCGTATCAGTATGTCAGTACTGTGTTAATATCTTTCTTGAGAACATCTTAACTCCTTAAGCAGTCCACTTATCCCTCTCCCAGGAGCTCAAATTCCTGCTTAGGAACTAAAAGTCACATATCTAGATAAAAATCTTCCAAGTTAAAGTGTGCATATACTTAAAGTATGCCTCAGGGATGTGCACTGAGTTTGTCATGCATAAGGCTCACCTATAGTACAGTTTGCTTAAAACAGTTCAGATTCAGAACCTCATTGCAGCCGCGCAGCTTTCAGTTACGTGTGTGGGCAGAGCTTCCTGCTGCCAGCATGTGTTTAAAACCAACTTGTAAATACTGTCCAGTGTCCAAAACAGCTGCTAAATACAACGATGCCCAAAGCACTAGGGGGAAGGAGGTGGAGGAGCTATTGACAATTTTTGTATTATTATTTTCAGCTAAGAAAAACAACAGTAGCTCAGCATTCTACATGTCAGTGCTGCCTCTTAAAAACAGACATACAGAACAATTAAGAACCACAACTGTTCAAACTTTTAAGACCTATCTGTAATATCAGAGGTTTAATGTCAGCTTTTATTCTAGTAATTCTGGCTGTTTTTCTATTTTATTTATTTATTTTTTTTAAGTTTAAGTTTATCTGCCAGTATGACTCAGCTGGAAAAAGTGAGCCTTCCATTTCTGGCAAAAGCCTTATGCCATTCTTTGATAAGTTCATGCCTTGGAACACTTGGTGGAGACTCAGAAATGGTGCAATAGAATTGCAAACGCTTTCCAAAAGAGCAGCAAATCCTTGATTAATCAAGCCTCGGGGGTTACAAAGTGTTCTGGTTTCTCAAGCTAGAGACAATCCACAGCAACACTCCTTTCAAGGAAAGTGCAGGCATCTGCTGAGACACTTGTTACCATTTCCAGGGTTGCTCTCACAGCTTCGTCACTTCACTGGGGAGATGATCAGACAGTGTCCAGTTACTGCACAGACCTGCCTGCTTGGACAGCAGCACAATTAAAGCCAATATAGAGCCTATCAACCCCCGGATAGGAGAGAGAGGAGGTGGCAGGGCTGTTTTCAGAGGGGGAAATCACAGAGGCAGAACCTTAAGTCAGTTAGCTCTATGGCAGGGCTAACATCCACAACTGTCAAGTGCTGCTGTTTTCCTCTGTACTGATTTAATTATCACTGGATCTCATTCTCCACCTCCACGTTCCCTAACGAACATCGTCACTTTTCATTCGCATCCCCTCAGCTCTCTTTTGTGCCTCTGACACCACGGGTGTGAATACAGGGCTCGGATTTCTGCCTCGGCAAACGGAGGCAAACGCACAGCGCGTGGCGGGGAGCTGTGGCACACGGCTCGGGAAGGCAGGCGCCGTTCCGTGCGGGCAGCGTCCGTGAGCTCGGCTGTTTTGGCAGCAGGCTCCTTCAGACCTCGGCGCCGAGGAGGGACGGCTGCAGAGAGCGGCGGGGGACCGCGATCCCGCCGCTGTCGCGGCGCCCCTCCGCCCGCCCTCCCGCCCTCCGTCGCCCACCTCCGGCCCGGCAGGCGGCGCCTCCCCTCCCCTCCCCTCCCCCGCGCGGGGCCCGGCCCGTACTCACGGCGCGGCGCCGCCGCCGCCTCACGCCGCCATCCCGGGGCCGCCTCCACGCGCCGCGCCCTGCGGACGGACAGGAGAGGAGAGGCCGGTCCAGGCCGCGTCCCTCTCCTCCCTCCCTGCCTCCCTCCCCGCCTACCCGGCCCGGCCCCGCCGCCCCGCACCAGCTCCGCCGCGGGCCGCGCTCAGGCGGCGGCGGGGGCAGCGCGGCCGCTCCGTCAGGCGGCGCCGCGGGCAGCCGCGCGGGGCGGGAACTGCGCATGCGCGGCAGGTGGCAGCGGGGGGACTGAGAGCACTGCGCGTGCGCGGCGGGTGGCAGAGGAACTGAGAGCACTGCGCGTGCGCGGCGGGTGGAAGTGGGGACTGAGAGCGCTGCGCGTGCGCGAGGCTGCGTTGTTTGAGCTGCGTTTCTGTGCGCTGATGGCGCGAGTCCTTGGGGCTCTGGAGGAGCGAGCATCGCTGGTAAGGAGAGGTGAATTGGAGTTGTGCTGAAGTTCTTGTGCTTTGATAGCGGCACGTGTCCTCCCACTGCAGGGTGTCAACGGCAGCAAAGCTGAAACGTGTGCTGTGCAGAATGGTGCCCTGCTGTGTGCACACCGTGCTGCTGGGCGCTGCTGGCACTGCGGTGCAGATGCATATTGATGCACGAATTCAGTATGAATGGTGCCAGGAGTATCCTGTGCTGCAGTAGAGGGGCAGCGGCTCAAAATCTGCCAAGTGAGGCTCTGTGTGCTCATGGCTGCTCTCAGCTGGCAAGTAAACCCTGGGGGTGACGGAGGGGACAAGCAGGCAGTTTAGTGCCTACAGCGGATGGTTCGTTTGCCAAGTGGCTCAGCTGTGGTACAGGCTGGAAGGCAGGCACTGAATGTGGCATTGTGGCAAAGCAGGTGGCACCACCTCTGATCCCTGTGCTGCCCCGCAGCTCTCTGCCTCTGCTCCCACCGACTGCAGCACTTTGCTACGGCCCTGCAGCATACGGGGCTCCCTCTGCCTGTGATGTCAGGAAACAAACCCAAAGAGGAGCAGCACAAACGTACAAAACAGCTCAAGTTTACTTTCAGCATAATTCCCAGCACATAAGTTACCCCTTCTCCCAAACAGAATACTTAACACATTTCCTAACCCTGTACAAGTGCAGTTCAGTAGTTAACGAGCTTAGAGCTGCTTCCCACCTTAATTACAGAAGCAATCCCTCAGTTTGTAGGACCCAGGAGAGGGATGCAGGCAGCAAAAGCAGGAGGCAGCAGGGCTCTGCTCCTCCCAAGGCTGTGCCCCAGGCTCTCAGATGGGCGGCACACCCCTGAGCCTGCGGATGACATTGGCCAGCCGCTTGGCCAGCCCTCCACGGCTCGGCTCCTCCACGTGGAATGTCCGAGTTAGCAGGTTGTAGAAGGAGCCGTAGCACACAGCCACCACTGTGCACGTCAGGCAAATGACATTGTAGGGCATGCTGAAGTCTGGTGTTGGCAAGTTCACCAGCAGTGGCTCTGTGTACAGGCGCAAGAAATAGCTGGAGCCATCGGAGGAAGGAAACCTGGAGAAGGGAAGCAGGAGAGTCAGCCTGCACAAGACAGACTTTGTGCTGTTCAGCCTGGGCCTGTGTGGTTCTGGAAGTGCTCACAGCCCCTTGGGGTCAGGCTCTCCAGAGGACCTCTGAATCCCATAGGAAATTAAAGAAGAGGCTGTGGGGACGTATAACAGCATACCTATATCAGCTGCCTCCCTCACAAGAATCCCTGACACACCACAAACACCCTCCAGGACCCCTGAGGTTTTGTAGGCTGGTGAAGCCCAGATGGGATGACAGCTGCAGCAGGCCTGCAGCACATTCCCTCTTCCCAGCAGAAAGGCACACTCACAGTGAGGTGAAGAGCGGGCTCTCCTCCACATTCACATTCTTCATTGCGATGACACTGGGCACCAGAGCACTAAGTACAGATGAACTAAGAAAACAAAGGATATGTTGGTGTCAGTCTTACCAGTGAAGAGAACAAAAGTTCTTCCCACCCCAGAAACCCAGGCAGCAAGTGCTACACATAACCCAGGAGATGAGAAGCTGAGAGGTGCCTTTACCTGACATAGAAGCCGTGATTAGGGTCAGGCGGGTACTCTGTCCACTTCAGTAAGGCCCTCTCAAACTGGATTGTGATCTTGGTGGCAGAATTGGCTGGAAGCTGGATCAGCATTTCCAGGAGATGAGGCCGTTTCCGGTCCTGGGCTGGCTGGTAGTGAATATAACCTAACCCCAAAGACCCCATCAGTGGCATAGGCTGGGGGTGGAAGGTAGGGGGGGGGAAGGGCAGGGGCATGTCCAGCCTCACATTGCCCAGAGATCTCCACACAGAGGGTAATTTTGCTTCCCCTGTCCTGGGAAGAGTTTTTCTGGGCAAGTGAAGATGCACAGGCAACAAAAAATATGTTAAAGCTAAATCTGTCTGGTCTTCAGCAATGATGACCCATGAAAGGGGTCGATGTTCATCAGTGTTCAAAAAGAAAGGTAAAAATGTAAAATGTAATCAAGTCAACAATTTTAAATTAAGGTTCCTTTACTACCCAAATCAATTTGCTCAGGTTCAGCATCTTGCTGGATTATGAAACACTGTCCACGTGACTCTATAGAACAGACTTCTTATTAAAGGCAAATCTTGAGTGGTAGACTGAAGGCTGGGAAAAGACCCTAAGATATTTAATTTCCTAGGCCTGTTACCCAGATATTGCTGGGTCCAAGGGAGGGAACTAAACCATCTCTGGAATGTGCTGCTTGTGCCAAGGGATTCAGATAGCATACGCTGCCAGAATGTCTACTTACTTGGCTTGTTTTCTTTTCCCTTAGTTATGATAGTCAGAGTGTGCACATAGAGTCGCAGATACCATGGCACAGTCTCCAGCAGGATCACAGGGAAAGCACGGTATGGGTGAGTGTTGTAGATGAGGGTGCTGATTTCTCCAGTCTGCAGCCCATACCCACTTACATAGCGCTGAGCATGCATTATAGGTGTTGACAGTTCCGCTGCAGAAAGGAAAAGGGAAGAGGAATGAGAGACTGATGACAGGAGCTTTTGGGCCTGGAGCCCTGGCCAGCAGTGCAGAGGGGATAACACTGTGATCACTCACAGCTGTCTTCGGGCCGCTTCCACTTCAGCTGCACGTTGAGGCTACGGGATGTATTGAAGAACACAGGGCTGAGCAGGTCATAGACTGCATAGGTTGTCTTGTCTCCTTGGACAATTGCTTCGTGTACAGATGTTGGTGTGGGGGTCACTTCCAGTAACTCTTTTTCCTGAGAAAGCAAGTGGACCATGAAAAGAAAAGTTCCTCTTGAAATAAACCGTGGTGCTAGGCAAAGCCCCACTCAGAAGCAGCTAGCCCTGAGCTTTCCCACCCAATAATCAGTTGAGCATGCTTGCTGACACCCCTGAACTCAGTCCCTGATGTAAGAGGCAAGGATGCTCCAGTGCCACTGAACTGAGAAAGCAGGATGCTCCTTTGTCCATGGCCGTTACCTTGTTCTTAGGAGAGATGTCAACGTAGACCTTGCTCTCTGATGCCAGAGGACACACGTCAGTAAGGGTGCGAGAGAACATCTTAAACAGGGACCAGTCTGTGGAAGGCAAATCCAGTGATGGATGGTACGAGGTGGGCTGTAGGGAGCACAGCCTAGTGGTGCTGAACTTACCTTTCTTTCCTTGGCCACTGATAAAGCTGTCAAAGACCACAGTGAGTGTCTGCCTGAGCTCCCAGGAAACAGCCAAGCAGGAAGCATCCTGTGGAAGAGACAGCTTCAATCACACCTTCTGGAAAGGCAAAACAGCAGGACTGCAAGAGTCCCATCAGGGCACACGTGAGACCAGAAAAAGTGTGAGATACTGCAGGGGAGGTGGCCAAAATCATGTCACTGAGCAGAGTCACAACAACAAGGCTACTAGTTTTCCCTTGGGAGTGATAAAGCTTCCTACAACTCAGCACTAGTGAAAGCTTGCCAAAATTGAATTCTCCTCAATTTGTAGAGCACCAAGTGGCCATGAGACATCCCGCTCTGCCCAGCTGCTGGAGCAAGGAGGGAGGAGCAGGAGGGAGCCACTGAGCTTGATGCTTACCCGGCAGATGGGGCGGATGTGCACTGCCTGCGAGTGGTAGCTGCTGTGGAACAACCGCTCAGCCTTGAGCAGCACAGCCAAACCAGCCTGCAAGGGGAAGAGGAAAAACTCAGTCTGTGGTCTGCTCTGTGCAAGACTTTGAGACTTCCTTGTGCACATTACTGAATTGCACCTAGCTCCACAGAGTGTAGCCCAATGCAGGAACAGAACTCGTCACTACCTTTGAGCCACACGGCAGCAGCTTCTTCCAAGGTGTGAGGTTCTCTGTGCAAACCACCTCCCGGGGCAGGACAGCATATCGCAGGAGACGGTGATCTGTCCCTGTGTAGGGAAGTGGAGAGTTAGCAGTCTGGGACTGTTTAGCCTGGAGAAGTGAAGGCTCAGGGGAGACCTTTTCACTCCCTGTAATTCCCTGAGAGTTGGGTGTCAGCTTCTTCTCCCACGTAACAGCAATAGGACAAGAGGAAATGGCCTCAAGTTGTGCTAGGGGAGGTTCAGATTGGATATTAGGAAGAGTTTCATCTCTGAAAGAGTGGTTAGGCATTGGAACAGGTTGCACAGGGAAGTGGAGGAGTCCCCATCTCTGGAAGTTTTTAAGGAAAGTGTAAATGTAGCACTTAGGGACATGGTTTAGTGGGCAGCACTGGTGGTAGGTGGATGGTTGGACTAGATGATCTTAGAGGTCTTTTCCAACCTTAATGATTCTATGGTTCTGCTGCAGAAGCAGACCAGTTCCATTCTCTAGTGAACGTCAGAGCCCAGCACCCTTTGAAGGTGCCTAAAATGCCACAATCTCAATCAGGAATAGAGTCTACTTGTTCAGAGTGATTTGGAAAGACTAAAGTAAGGGTATCTCTTTGCAGACTTTTTTTCAGAGTGCCTTAAATCCTGCAGTTCTCACTGGATGCTTTGTAAAACATGTTTCAGAGATAGCTAAGGGCGTGCAAGCACCTGCCACATTTTTATTTTGGGTTTCCTCTGCACAAATATAAGCTTCAATAGTAGGGAGAGGAAATGCTTCCAGCAGGTTAACAATCCCCCCTGTACATGTCTGTATTCAGACATGGCACTGCCGACTGCTGGAGTAAGGTTAGCTGACAGGAAACAGAGTGAGAACACTTGTTCTCCTGAGCGAGCTAGCACAGCACCAGCCTCTGTGGTATTTGTTCATGGACACAGGATTTCCCTTTCTAGGGATATCTCATCACAGCGGCATCCACTCAGGAAAAAACACTGCTAGCACAGGAGCCCCTGCAGGACCTGCACCCAGCTGCCCCAATGTAGCACAGGGGTAGTAGAACTAAGGCTAGGGACAAGAGTCAGTGCACAAAGCCAGCCCTTCAGACATGTAGGTCAGGCTCACCATTGGCTACACCCAGGGGTTTGAAGGACGCTGTTGGAGTGACTGTGTTGGTGGAGTCAATGAAGTTCAGAGAAGCACAGAATATTCCCGAGAGGATGTTACTCAGTTCTTTCCAGGCTTTGTCCACACTGTGTGAGAACAGATAGCAAAGATTACTCATTAGCTTGGAGCCTCAGAATGACAGGTGTTAATTCAGTAACATCCAATAACATACTGCAGTGACCACACTGGCTTTCAGGAGCTTTCAGGTTGTTGGTCATTCACTCTCCACCCCTCCCTGTGCTTTGTTCCAAAACACATGAGATGTGGGTGTTTACTGCAGGGGCGTTGTCGTCGTTGGGCTGGCAGTGAGTGGTATGTAAGGCTGGGGAAGCAGGGAGATAGTGGTGGGGGCTGGATGGGGCAACCTCAGGCAGCTTTCAGTGGGATGACAGGACAGAGAGAGCTCTGTGAATCCACACTGAGCTGCTGCTGCCAAGCTAGAGGGAACGTGAGACAGGGGATGGTGACAGACAGTGTAGAGGAGTCAAAGGAAGTGAGTCATGGGTGAGAGCTTGGGGTGTAACCCTGCCACCACAGCCAGAGCTTTGTCATCACAGAGACAAGAGGGAATTGTTTCCTGAGTGAAAGAGAGCTTTCTCTCTCTGCACCACTCTGCTCTTCAGACTGAGCACAGGTCCACTTGCTTCTCCTTACAGCTGCTCCTCTCTTACAGGCTCTTCATTCCAGCTGACATAAACCATTTCTAGTTGAAGGCAAGCTCCAGCAAGCAGTGCCTTTGAAGAGAGGAGGCGATGGGTGGGATGGACACCGTGCTGCAGGGACAGATGTGCTGCTCTGCCCTCCAGCTGCAGCCCTGCATCCCACCTGGCCCAGGCTACAATCCCGTAGGTGCAGCGGTGCTGGAGGTACGTACTCAGGGACGGTGTCCTGGAACCAGACCCAGAGCTCAGCGCCAGCAGGGGCCCCCAGGGGTGGCTGCCCCCAGCTCTGGGTACTCCAGAAGCCCTGGGTAAGGGCAAGGTGCAGCTCCCGCACGCCGTGCGCCGCCACCAGCTGCCCCAGCGCCTTCGGGAAGAGCCTGTAGTGAGAGACTATGGGGGTGTGAGTGCCGTGACGTCACCGCTGCGATACCGTGCTTCCGCCTGCTGACGTCATCAACCCCATGTAATTACGCAGCCCCGTTCCCGTGTCACCGCACCCCACGGCATCAGCACCAAGTAGCCTCGCCTCCCTTATCAGCACGTGACGCGACACGACCTCCGGCCCCGCGTGACGTCACCACAGAACGCGCAACGTCGCACGCCCTCCGCGTGACGTCACACCTGCATCTCCGACGTCCGCGCACCGCCCTACCTGCCCCGTGCTGCAGGTCGGCGTCCCAGCGCGTGCGGAACTGGAAAACGGCGGCCACGTCCCCCGCGGGCAGAGGCCGCAGCAGCAGCTCCTCCCGCAGCACGCCCCGCGTCGTCCCCTGCCCCAGCCCCGCCGCCAGCAGCAGCACCAGCCCCACCGCCAGCATGGCCGCCCGCCCCGCCCACCTGCTTCCGCTTCCGGTTCTGCCGCCCAATGGCGCCCACTTCCGGCGTCGCATTGGAGTTGCGGTCCACGTGCCGCGCTGTGCGGGCAGTGCCCGTCTGGTTGTGCCTGGCGCTGTCAGGGCAGTGAGTTGTCGCCGGCTCCGGTGCCGACGGCATCCATTTAGCCCGCGTGGCAGGAGCCTGGCTTCTTCTCTGAGAGGTTGCCGTCTGTGGGCTCTGCGAGGATTGTCCTCAAGGACCGGCGCTGCCCTCACTGCCCGCGGCTCCCTCTGCTCGGATTATCCCTCTGCTTTCTGTTCTCCCTGTGATGTGTCTGTCCTGCAGGCAGCAGATTCCTTTGGGAATGGGCCCATCTGCACACTGCTCCCATCTGCTAACCTCAGGAGGAAGGCTGCGCTGTGACAATGCTGGCACAGGGCTGTGATGGAGCTCCTCATACCCAGAGATGCAGTGCCCTCTGTGCAGGGCTGCCTGCCTGCAGCATGGCAAGAACATTCTCCTGGGGAACAGCTGAGTGCACAGTGTTCCTAGATCCCTGTTGCTTACCCTCATGCTCTTTCACTTGTGGGTTGACTGTGACTCTGCTGGTGCAGCCAGGACAGTGACAGCACTTTCCTGGCCTACATCTGCTGATAGAGGTAGTAGGTCCTGCTTGTCCTGGCTCACAGGAAGCCAGTGAGGCAAGCTGCAACAGGGCTCCACTGCAGTGGCTCCTCCTGCACTCCTCCAAATCAGCCTCCAGCCAGGATGATGCTCCTGTACTGTGCCAGAGGGGCAGCAGCAGCTGATGCTGTGTGTGCTGATGGATTCTGTCAGCCTGTTTGCATAGGAAATCATCCTGGTAGTTACAGGTCACCAGTAAATCTCTTGAGGTCAGCTGTGCCATGCTGCAGCCTCTGGCTGCTTGCCTCATGGATGCAGCACTGCATGCTGGCCTGCCCATCCACACATGACCTGCTTTGCAGAGCAAGCAGAAGTCTGTGCTGCCTGTTACCCGTATGCAGGACTTCATCCTGTGCTGGAGCTGGAGTGCATAGCAGGAGAACTGCATTAGTTTGTTCCCAAGTGGCACTCAGCACACCTACTTTATAACTCTCTCCCTCCTGCAATTCCCACCTAACCTTCAACCCAGTGCTGTTTTCTCCCAATAACACACACGCCCACTGCTTGGTTAGATAGGAGTGTTATTTCTCTGTATGCCTTTGTTAAATGCTTGTCTGGATAGGGTGCTTGTCAGTGGGATGATGGGAGCTGGGATCCCAAGGGATGGTTTCTGGGAATGGTAGGGCTGTGGGATGCTGAGCATTTGAGGGGAATGAAGCAAGGGAGTGTTAGCAGCAAAGCCTGAAGAGTTAATTTTGGGAGCGTACAATACCCCTTTGCTTCTCCCTTGGATGCCAGGAAAACCTGCAGAGGGAGAGGAGAGGAAAACTATCTCCCCTCTCCTGTGAGGCAGCAGTCCAGGATGGGGTTTACTGAGTGCCAGCAGCTTTCCTTTCTCCAGGCTGGCAGGTCCATCCAGAAGAGGCTGGGAGCAGGGCAGAGCTGGCTGCTAGCTTCTTGCTAGCTCTTTAGGACTGTCCTCCTGCAGGTCCTCCTCATCTGACTGCACCACGGGGGTCTCAGCCCCCTCCTCACTGGTGTCCAGGCTGTTGGGATCCGTGGAGACAGAGGACGTGGAGGAAATGCGTGACTTGGTCTCAGCTGCATTGGGCACTTGCAGGGCGATTTCCTCTTGGCACTGGCTGGCATCTGCTCCTGGAGGAGAGAGAGGTAAGAGAAGGAAGAAAAAGGCTTCTGGAGGCTTCTTCCCCCCAAACTTCAAAGATAGCCCCCCTGCACACATATGTTATTCCTCTGTAGGCCACATTTTCTCCTTCACCCCTCTTTGGGGTGCAGTGGGAGCTGTGTGGCTGCTGTAGCCGCTCCCCATCTCACCCCCCTAGTTTGGCTCTGGGCTGTGCCTTGCATTCCTTCTCCATTTTTGGTAGCAAAGCCTTCTCTGTCTTGTGTGAAGCACGGCTCGGAGCCATGCTGTGTGAGGCCATCAGATGCAGTCACAGGATGTGCTGGGGAAATGTCTGGCTTGGCCTTGGTGACTCGCTGCAGTACATGTGCGTGGGGAGGAAGATGCTGGCATGCGGGGCTTTCCCTGTGGGACTTCTGCCCAGCTTTGCTGCTGGCTCATAGGGCTGCCTGTGCTTGGGCTCTCTTATCTTCTGCAGTGCAGTATATTTACAGGTTCTTTACCTCTGGGCTGTGGAGGTGGATAGCGACATGGACCAGCCCAGGGTGAGGTTTGGCCAACCTCGTGGTAACCAGCACCAAGTGAGTGTCTTTGTTTGGAGGATATGTGTGTGTGCACATGTCCACAGAACACTGGGACATGTCAAGGTGTCCAGGGCTGAAGAAGAAGCTGGTGTAGATGCTGGAGGCAGGAAGAGCCCCTGGTCTGGACCACAAAGTGCTCAGAATGCTCATACCTGTTAGGGGCTCAGAAACACTGCTCTCTTCTGTCCCACAGGCCAGAAACACATCCACAGTGTCCTGGTCTGACAGGTCCATCATGTCCATCTGCTCCAGCACGTCCACATTCACCTCCATGGAGGAAATGCTCCCTAAGGGGGCTTCAGAGACAGAGGTTAGCAAAAAGGTGTTAGTGTCAGGCAAAGGGCACCAGTAGCCCACGGACTTCATGAAGAACCTCAAAATGGGAGGCCAGCCTTGCAGTGGAGAACCAAATTGCACCTGCTGGCAAGAGGTCCACATGAGAATCACATTTGCTTAAAACATCCCCTGAAAAACTCTGCTGTCACTGTAATCCCTGCCCCAGCTCCAAACTGCTGTCTGGAGGAGCCAGTGACTATGAAGGCAGCCAGCCTGGGTACCCCAGTTCAGTGCCTTTGTTAAGTGGAGTGAGTAATCCATATGCACACCCACACGCAGCATGTGTGGCCCTGTCTGTGCAGGACATGCTGTCCCTGGCTGCCTTTAGACTGGGGACATCCTGCCAATCTCTAACCTGTACCTGCTCCCTGAAGCATGTCTAGCCCTGCTCCACTGCCCACAGCACTTACGTCTCCGATGTTCCAGCTGCAGGTGAGACACGGGGAAGAAGAAATCCACTTCATGTTGGAAAACCTCCTCAAAGAATTTCTGCCGCTCCCGTAGTTTCAACTGCTGCTGCTGCTGCAGCTGCTCCGCATCCAGGCTGCGCTGCCCCGGCTCCATGTCTGGGGACAAAGGCAAGGAAGGTCAGGCCAGGCAGGCTGACAGGCCCTTCTGCCCATGCCTGCTCACTCTGCACTGGGTAGGTGGTTCTCTCTGCTCTGCTTTGCTGGTGCACACTGATCTGGTCGCTATGAATGGATGTTATGTGCTAGAGTGGCAAAGGCACTTGTCGTGCTGGAGCCTCGGCTCTCACTTCTGAGTGTTGCGAAGCCAGGAGCTGGAAGCTCGTATGCTGTTTTCACTGCTGATGAAGTAAATTATCGTGGGGGGAAAGGGTGTTGGTGTGAGATCAGTCATTTTAAGCACATGTTTAAAATTCATCTTTCTTGCTGCAAATCAGTGTTGTCTGTGAACACTAACATGCAGGGGAAATTCCCTGGGACAAGAATTGGCGTTGGTACTGCAGGCTTCCTGAGCTGAGGAATGCATAAGGAATAAAAGGCATTAGCAGCCTTGTTACCCCTGCACACACTCACTCCCACTGCCACCCCTGCCGCCACCACTGCCATAAATACAGCCGCACCCACGCTCGCAGGCTCCCCCACTCACATCCCCTACTTGCACAGCCAGCTTGGCTTCTGCCTGCACAAACATTTTCATTCCTGTAATTCCTCCCGCAGTTCAGCGCCGGTGCCTGTGTCCCTGGCTCACATGGGAGTGAAGAAGCCCTTGGGCAGTTGTTGAAGGAAAGCAGCAGGGAGTTGTTACTGCATCCCAGGACCTGGTACATCCCTTTCGGGTTGGGTACCCACAATGGCAAGGACCCAAATGCCACAGATGAACCATGGCCAGTGGCCCTGGCTGTTCCCAGGCTGGTGTTTGACCTCAGTTGTTCCAGATTTCCTCCCTGCAGCTCTTGGCCCAGCCAGCACAAGGAAAATGTGATTACTGGAGCAGGCAGTGCAGTAACCAAGGAAACCAAACAAACATCCCCTGCTCTGTCTGAGCACAGCCCAAACCCTCCACTCCTCAGGGTGGGGTGAAGGGAATCAAGCAGCAGGCAGCGCCCAGCATCCCCTCCCTGTCTGGCAGCAGCAGGGGCAGGGACAGCAGGTGGCCATCAGCAACACTTAGTGGCACAGTACACAGACTGGAGGGAGGTGATGGGCCTGGTGTGTTATCCTGGGGATAAATGTCACATCTCAGAACCCTTTTAGGGCTTCTGTGCCCTCTGTATGCCATTCTCTGGGGCGTCCTTCGGCTGAACCACATTCTGCATGCAGCACAGAGCACTCAGGTCTGGTCATCACACAACCACACACTTTCTGGAAGCAGCTGTGGTCCTCAGCAAGGCAATGCCAGGGCAGCAATCCTGGCTGCCTGAAGGGGCCTTTGCTTTGCTGTGTCTGACTGGGCAACCATACAGGTGTAGAGCCCAGGCTGATAGCCATGATGGCAGAAGCAGGGTTCAGGTTAAGCTTTCATAGCTGCAGCCCAGTGCTGCTGCTTCACAGGGCACAAGGGAGTTTTCTGCCTTGCCACCTGCAGTAGGGCTGTGCAAAGAGTAAGGAAGGCAGGGACAAGGAAGGGACTGGCTGACCATGGCACTAATTACAGAGCTGATCCTACACAGCTGTTGGACACAGCCAGGCCAAGCACTGCCTGCCCAGCCCAGCTGTACCCCATCTTTAGTAAATAGCCCGTGCATCCTGGGATGGGGGGAGTCTGTTGGGCTGCTGCAGGGGGCTGGGCTCAGGCCGTGCTGGTTTTATATTCAGTAGGAAGAGGTAATCCCTCACCTGACCACCTCCTGCCTTATTTCAGGCTCCCACTTTGGAGGTATGGACCAGCTCTCTGTGCAGCACCTTCCCAAAGGTACCCTAATTTCAAGGTAAGATGGAGGGTTTCTAAATCCCCCTGCAGTACAAATACAAAATAAACTAAATGCCAGCAGGTGCTGCCTGTGGTGCCATGAGCTCAGCTGATCCTTGCCATCCACCTTCCTACTGCCCCTCTCTTCCCCACTGCATGACTGATACGTGGGATAAGGGCACGATGGGGTCAGCCAGGACAAGTGCTGATGGTAACATTCCAGTGGTGCACAGGGAAGGCATGCTGGGATTTCTCTTGTGGGAAGAATTAGCTGGACCTGTTTGTTTTTTTTTGTTATTTTTTTTTATGAACTTGTTTTCGAGCTGGGGTGCTGAGCACGAGCTCTGAGCTGCTATTATGTGCATAACACAGCAGCTGCACAGCTCAGCCCTGCCTGACCCGTGACCACGGTGAGAGTCGGGGATGGAGCCTTCCCTGCCTCCCAGGGCTGTTCGGGGCACACAGGGAGCAAACAGCCCCGCTAGTGTAGCTGCTCCCCAGCAGTCCTGGCTGGAGACATAAAGGAGAGCAGCGTTCCCTGCCGCTGCCCCTCGCCATGTGACGGCCGGTCATGCTCCCACTGTCAGCGTGGGCATTGTCTCATCCTGCTGGCATGTTCCCACCGAACGACACGTTTGCATGCACAATGCGGCCCCTGTGCTCCGCGGGGGATTTGTCAGTACCTGCTGGTGGCCTGGCTTTCATTACTATTGTCATGGTTATTGCTACAGCCTCTCAGCCATGGGACCAGAAGCTTATCTGCATGCACAGCCAGGCCCTCCCCGATGGCTGAACCTCGGCCACCAGCACCCCGCTGCCCCCAGATCCTTCCGGCTCTCACAGCTCGCTGGGCTATGTGAGGGCAGGGACGGCTCCTGGGATGCTGCTGGCATGGGGTGAGGGCAAAACGGAGTTCGAGGGAGCGCTGCCTGAAAAGTGCCAAACCCTCACTCAGGCTGGGAGCTGAGCGTGTTGCCGTTGCCTGGCTGCATTTCTGTGGGGAATGGACACATTTTGCATTTCTCCTTTTCCTGCAGGATCTCAGTACAAACCCCCCTCTGGGCCGGTGAATAGAAGGGGTGTATTCTGGGCTAGGAGAAGGCTTGTTAGTGGAGGCACAAGGCCAAAAGGGGGTGGGGACAGCCTTTTCTTCAGCTCTTCAATTCCTTGCAGAAATTTCAAAGGAGCTGAGATTATTTTTCAGTAGGGAAAAAAAGGGGTTGAGGGGAGTTCAAATGAGGGGTCATGCCAAGCATGGACCGGTTCCCTTTTCCCTACAGAACAAATGAGTGGGAGCAGCCTGGCTCAGCTACCTCAGCCCTTCTCCATGCACTTGCCCACGACCAAACCCTGACCCTGCACCTCTGGAAAGGACCAGGGCAACCCCAGCTGCCTGGCTTGCAGGACAGGGGAGACTGCAGCAGGGAAGATGCAGTTCCTCAACTGCTTACAGTATCCTCCAGGCAGCCCTGCAGATATGGGCCTTTTCTTGTCGGCCTTGCCCCAGCAAAAACACAGCAGAGCAAGGGTAAGTCCCAAGGGCTCTCTGCTCCTTCAGCCTTGGGAGAAGTAGCTGGAGTGGAAAGCTGGGAATGCTGCAGAGAAGCATTCAGGGTCATGCATGTGGAGATGGGGCGCTCAGACACCGTGGCCGTCTGAGCATGAATTCCCTGCACGGTCCCTTTTCAGTCAGCTTTCCTGACCTCGTGTTGCAGCAAAGCAAGAAATAACCACAGCCTTGGTGAGAGGAAATGCACCAGAAGAGTGGAAGGGAAGTGGTGGTTTTGGCAGAGCCGTTTGCTGGGAAAAGCGAGGAGGGACGAGACGGGGAGGACACGGCACTTTTATAACCCCTCTGTGCAGCGGTTTCATTGCCTGCACTCCTCCAAGTCATCTCCAAATCCCCTGCATCTCAGCACTAAAAATATCCCTGCCGCCCAGGGCTCTTTTACCCAGCAGAGGCTGTGTCATAAGACCCTGCTATTTACGGGGCTCTGATTCAATTCCTACAGCCGCGGGAGGATGAAAAAGACGGGAGGGCAGCACGGCGTGCGGGAAGGGACAGGCTCGGCGTGCAGACGGGTACGGCTCCCAGTCGTCCCACACCGCTGTTCGTGCTTTGCTCTGCTCGCTCTCTTCACCCCTCTTCAACCCTGCTGGTGCGGGGGCACCTGGCGCTCAGGGGGGCTCACGGACAGCCGCCTCTGCTCCCGTCCTGTGGCTAACAGGTCCCCGAGCTCAGCCGCTTTCCAGCAGGTGCCCCCACTGCGCATTCCCATCCCGAGCTCGGGGCTTTCCACGCATCCCCCTTCCAAAGCAGCCGGACCGGCAGGCTGCGGCTGCTGGGCGAGCCAGAATTTGGGTGGTAGGACTTCGGGGGCCCGGCAAGCAGCTCCTACAGCACGTTACAGGGCAGCAGGAGGGGGTCCCACCCTCCCGACCCCACTCCCCCTCCCTCCGAGCGCTCCCCCGCACTCCGCCTCGCCCAGCACTCACCGGGCAGCCGCCGGCTGCGGCTCCGAGCCCCGGCGCCCGACATACGGCGACGGCTGCTGAGCCCGGGCCGGCTTCGGCGCGGGGCTGCCGCTCGCCCATGGCCGCGCTGCGGGGCGGTGCTCGGTGCTGCGGGGCGGTGCCAGCGAGCGGGCGGTGCGCGGGGCTCGGGGGGCTGCGTGGGTGCCGGAGCCCGGGGGATCTCTGCGAGTCTGGCTGCCGTGCGGAGGCCCCGTTGCAAGGGATGAGGATGCGCGCTCTGCTCGCTGCGTCCTTTATTTTATTATTATTCTTTTCTTATTTTACTTTATTTTCTCTGGCTAAAAGGAATCGCCGGGCGTTGTTTGCATCCTTCTCCTGTTGCCTTTGCTGTCTGCCCCGCTTGCTAGAAGCTGGGCTGAGATGGGAGACCTGTTGCCTGTGCTTCCCACAGCTGCTGGTGTCACCTCGCGCAGGTGATGTTGGTGACAAGGGGTGAGCTTTGGTGTGGGTGTGGGTACCTGCAGGCCTGGCTTGCTCCCAGCCCAAGCCAGGAGTTTGTGTGCCCACCCTGTCAGCCATTCCTGCTGACCCTTGCTGCAAAGGCGAGAGTAGGGCTGGGGAATGAGCTCAGCTCTGTGCTATGTGCAATGTCTGCACCCATTGGCACTGCTTCCCACCACGGCACACTGAGGCTGCTCCCTTGCTCAGGATTCCCTGCAGCACCCCAAGGTCCCTGGGGATCTGTGCTCCCCTTCTCCCCACTCTGGGCACAGCACTGGTGCTGCTGAGAGACCCACATGCGAGCATCCCCATGCTTCATCCTGCCTGGCTGGGAGGGGGCTGGGAGCCATGATATCAGCCACCCACAGCCTGACTCATCCCAGCTCTCCAGCACAAGCAGTGCAGCTCAGCAGGGCACTCATTTTATTCCAATTAAACTGATAAGGCCCCACGTAATGATTCTCACTCGTGCCTGCTCTTGGTCAAAGGGCAAGAGGGGACACTGAAGGCGATGGAGAGTTGCCACTCGAGGTAGGGAGCCCTGAGAACAAACCTCTGATTGATACCCACAGGGATGGAGCATCCCTGCCCCACTTGTGCTGCTGGGGAAGGCCCATGGCATTGTCCTGTGTCACCAGGACTCACCCTAGCCACAGTGCCCTGGTCCCTGGGAGGTGTCCCCAGGAAATCCGGGTCACTGGCCCAGGTAGGGAATGACACATCTTTCCAGGACACAGAACTCAGCTCCTGCCAAAAGTCCCCAGGGGACCCAGCATCAAAGCATGGTCGTCATCAGGGGAAAATGCAACGTGACTCGTTCCTCCTGCTGCTCCCGCTCAGGTTTCTCCCTTCTATTACAGGTTTGCAACAAACAGGAGGTGAGTCAGGGCGTGTGTGCGGGGCGGGAGGCGAGGATGGAGCTGGGGAAGGAGCAGATGCTCAGCCAAAGGTGAGCTGGTGCAAGGCAGGTGAATCATTCTGTGGGGAAAATCAATCGTAATCCTCACAAGCAGTGCTGGCAGTGAGGCACAGCTTGGCTTGTTCGGTAAATTGCGGAGCGAAGAGAAAAACAAGGCAAGGCTTTTTTTTTCTGAGGCAATAAATTGTGAGGGATCAGCCTGCAAAGCTGCAGCAGCCGCATTCCCTGGGCTCCTTAAAAGGGAGATTTTAGTCTGGGACAGCAGGGAGACAGCAAAACCATAAACACCCTCGCAGGAATGTGGCTGCTGAGAAATGAGGCTCCCACAGCACTGGGGGGAGCGGGGCCATGCTCTTGGCTGTGCCCCAAGAGAACACTGGTGTCCCCAGGTTTGGTGGTCTGACCTAGCACTGTGTCCCTGCATCCCCAGGTCCATGCCATGCAGATGTCCCCATGGCTGGCTGGTGACACAGGAGCTGGCAGAGCCACAGGGCAAGGGGTGGCTGCTCGCATCAGTGACTGTCCTGTGCATTTGGGTAGGGGTTCCCTCTTTACTCTTTTAATCTTTTCACTCCCACAGGATCTACAGACTGCCCCTCAGGGATACTTGTTTCTGACAGCCCTACACTTTTCTCCCACACCAGCATGTGTTGCATTTCTGTTGAAGCCAGCTGGCAGGGATGGCTGCATGGACACTCAGATTGGAGCCACTGATGTTGAATGGGCTGCCAGAACTGGGTGAAGGCATGGCTCACAACGAGCCCTGCAGCACTGGACCTGTCATGCCAATGTCACCATACAGCCTCAGCCCCAGGAGCCAGGAGGCACTTGGCACAGCGTGGGGCTGGGACAGATGCTGGCGTCCAGAAGGACTGCAGAGGAAGAACCATCCCACCATGCAGGGTACAGACAAGCACTCTTTGCCACTGTGTTCTTCTCACCCTTAAGCCACTCCATCCCTGTACCCCTATTGAGCTCTCCCTCCATCAAGCTGATCTCCCATTGAGCTGTCTCCCTTGATCCACCTCTGCCATTACAGGGCTGTCCCCATTCTCTTTGCACAGCTGGGTGTTGGGACGAATTCTGTTGTCACAGAACAGTGAGGTCACAGCCCGTGACACTGTGGCCACCAGCAGTGCCAAGAACAGCTCCCAGCACCTCTCCCCACAGCTTTGCATTGCCATCTGAGGCCCCAAAATGAAATCAGCTGCACCCCAGGAGGTACAACCCCATGGCATGGCACTGCACTCCCCGAGCCACCACCATGGGGATATCACAGGGAGGGGACCCTATCAGAGGGGTTGGAGTTGCCATGTGCCTTGGCAACACCATGAGCTGGGAGACCCCACCGATTTGCCCACCCCTTGCTCAAATTAAGCATCTCTGCTTGGGATGCTGCGTTTCCAAAGAAGCCCAGGGCATTCCAGGGAGATGATGCTCTCTGGGATGAACTTGGTGCCACCCTATCCCTAACTGTGACCCGTCGCTGTTTTCTCCCCCTCTCAGGCTGGAGACCCAAGGGACAAGCCCTGCTCACTATGCACCACGGAGCAGAAAAGCCACCTCTGGAAAGTAAGGGTCCCATGGCATCACTGCAGGGGCTGCGGGGCATGGGATGGGCACTGAGCCCTACCCCTGCCCTCCTGCCCCACAGACACTGAAATCACTGACACTGCTTCGGCTGCTGAAGAGCACAAACCGCAGGGTGCAGCGGCTGCACGCGGTGGCTGTGCGGTGCTGGCGCTCACTCACAGCACAGGGGCTGCCTGGCATCACATCACTGCTCCCCAGGTAGGTGGGGGTGCAGAGCCTGTGCCCCAGCCCTGCTGCTCTGCTGGGAAAGGACTACAGTGGGATAAAGCCCAGGGGTGTGAATTAGAGGCAGTTTGGGGTGGTGCAGGGTAGGCGCTGAGTTCAGCCTTAATGGAGGTCTGCAGACAGGTGCAGCCCATTGGGTGCACTGAGCCAGGACCCGCACTCGGTGCTGCCATACAGCCCTCTGGGCAGCACAGATGCAGGATGCTTTTTGGTCTGGGCTTAGGGAATGTCACCACCTGCCAGAGCTGGAGGAGGCTGTGGACAATGCTGAGACCAGCTCGACCAGCAGCACCGCGGATGCACCAATGGACCCAGAGACACCCACACCACCAGCAGCTGTGGAAGCCGAGCAGGACTTACTGGGGACCCTTCCCCGGCGCTTCCACATGCCTGCCCCCAAAGTGCTGTGCCGACCTTCAGCCCAGCGCTGGGCCAAGCCCTGCTGCACTCGATCCTGCGGAGAGAGTCTGGAACACACGCTCACCATCCGCTACCCCCGCTGATCACCATCGGTATGAGCACTGCCCTCAGGGAGCAGGGCCACCCCCCTGAGCTCCAGCACAGCTCATCAGCTGCTAGCTTCACTTTCAGGACTGCCTGAGGAGTTGGAGAAGAGCTGCCAGGAGATCTGTGGGGTGATGCACTCAGCCTCCTGCTATGAATAAAGGGGGTGGCCTATGCCTTACCAACACTGACTGTCTGCCTCAGAGCTGCTTTTAGTTTGGGTCTCTGCTGTGCTTGTAAGGGGTTTCCGCTTGCTTTGTATTCAGGGGATGGAGAATGCTGGGGGTGCCAGAGCAGCCCCCCCCCCCATGTGCAGGGATAGATATGTACAGAGAGGTGGAGGTCTCTCCTCCGGGCACCCCAGGACGTGCTGTGCTCATCCCCGTGGGGCTCAGACACCACCAGCCCCCATAGTGATGCTGTCAAAGCTCCATAAACCTCCTGCTCCCATCTGGGCTGGGGTAACCAAAGAATGACTCATTGGACAAAAGCCAGGATCAGGCTGTAAAGATGCACAGTACCGTGTAATCCCCTTAAGGATATTACAGCAATGGGAGCTGCTGGTGCCAGAATCAACAAAGAACGTTTCATAGCTGGAGGTGGTAAAGTTGAAGGCTTTGAAGCCGCACGTGTTCCACATGATGCACTGGGTTACCCGGGGGGCTCAAAGCGTAGCCTGAGGGTGGCTGCAGCCCCACAGCAATGGCAGCACTCAGAACAACACTGGGACAAGCGCAGAAAGCACCAAATGAAGAGCAAGAGCACAAGGAGAGAGCATGAACCCAGAGCAATATTCATTCTGCCCAGGTTTCCACTGCTGGAGGGCCCTACTGTGCATTCGGGGTGACACGTGAGAGCTGCAGCCTGGTTTGACAGTGGCTTTCGGCTCTGCACAGAGCTGTGCACGCTGCACCGCACACCGGGGCCAGCCCAGCAGGTGGCACTCGGATCGCGTGGTGTTGGGGCTGCACAGCATGGGGTTGCACAACTAGGGATTCGTGGAAAAGGACAGGATTGCACAAGGCTGGGAATAGTAGGGAGGGGCAGGGCTGCACAACTGAGGGTTTGTGGGAAGAAGCAGGGTTGCATGAGCCTGGGAAGCTTAGCAGAGGATGGGGTGTGTGTGAGATACCAGGTGATCCTTAACCCTTGAGACCCCAAATCCCACGTTTTCCTATGCAGCTCCATGTGCTGAGCTGCATTTTCCCAGGCTAGGGGGCAAATGCTGGCAAAGGGGTGTAATGGGGACCATGGGCACAGGGTGCTTAGATGTGAGGTGCAGGCTGCATGCAGCCATGAGTGCTAGCAAAGGGCTGCAATGAGAACTGGGTTGCCCATGGGCACTCATTAGCGGCGGCTCAGCCTCCTTGTTAATTAACCGTGGCCAATTCCACTAATTAGCTACGGCCAGAGCTGGCTGCCCTCCTCACGGAGGTGGGCGGGGATCCTGCAGGCCATGGGGGTACCAGGACTGCAGTGAGGGTAGTGGCATGGGGCGGCAGTGGGGCACGGCTGCGTTACTTGTGGTGCTGGGTAAGGCTGGGGATGGGATCTGGGTTGGGGTCTGAGTATGAGAGCCAAGTCCAGTCTGGATTCAGGAGATCTGGGCATGGGGAACATCCTGTGCCTGGGTTATCTGGGTGCTGGGGTCCCCTGCCTGTGCCACCCCAGAGAGGAGGTGGGTGATGCCCCCAGAGGCCCCATGCTCACACCAAGCCCTTGGTGCCAGCAGGACACCTGGCCATGCTGCTGGCATCGGGCACCGCCTGCGCCAACGTGTACCGAAGGGTCTCTGACTGCGTCCTGAAGCTGGGAGAGAGCATGGCCACATATGGGGAGGAGGACAGCATGGAGCTGCAGGGGCTGCGCAGGGTCTGTGGGTGAGTACAGCCGTGTGACCGCTGCTTTCATGTTTATTTGCCTGCCTCCTTGCTAGGCACCAAGCAGACAGGAGCTGGCTATGTCCTGCTCTTTCTTCCCCTTTCTGCACAGACAAACCAGCTCAGGGTGCACAGCCTTCCCAGGACATGGCAGGATGCTGGGATGCAACAGGAATTGCTCAGTGCTGTGTCTCTGAGCATTTGGATTCTTGGTGTTGGGAATGGCAGGGCACGCAGCACAGTGTGTGCTGTGTCCAGCTGCTGAGGGCTGATTCTTCTCTGCTGAAACTTCCAGCCCCAGGGCAGGTAAATATGTAGGAGGGGGCTTTGAACAGAGACATAAAATAGGAGGGATGGAGGAAGTCTTCCCAGTGGGGCAGAGGCTCAGGACCTCCCTGGACAGCCAACTTCTTGCCCCAGTCCTGATGAAGTGGTGACAGTGCATGACAAGCCTGCTGTTACCAGAGGAAAAAGACAATGACGTCCCAGTTTCCTGCCAGGAACTATTTCTGAACAACTGGCCTTTAACCCCATCCTTTCTCTGCCTTCTCAGAATCATGTTCTCTCTCTGGGTACATGACTTGGGGTTGGAAGTGGAACTGAGAGCATTGTGCCAGCAGCGTGGACATCTTGGTTCTCTAAGGGCTGTGTGACTGCAGCCCAGCAGCTGAACATGGGGGGCTGAGTGGGGTGAAGCACTGCAATGTGCCCTCCCTGACCAAAAGCAGAACTGGGTTGGGTGCTGCTTTGTGCCACCCATTACCTAAAGGTGTGAGTCAGGCTAAAACCCTCGCCTGGCAGCAGGCTTTCCCTTTATCTCAGGATATTTATTCTGCCACAGTGACTCTGTTTAATGAACTGGATCACAGCTGGCATTCTGACTTTAGCTTGGTAAGAAAACTAAATAAAATTCTCTTGTGTGCGTGTCTGGAGGAAGGTGCCAACTGCAGCACAAGACACTTAGGCAAAACCAGGCTGTGCTGTTCTGGTGCTGGGTCTGTGCTCTGCTTCTGGGCTGGGATGTGAGCCTGGTGGCCCTGGGTAGGAAAGGTGCAGAGCCACTGCTCTTCTTTTTGGAGGGAGACCTGGGGAAGGTTAGCAGCAAACATGGCTTAAAGCCTAATCTATCTTGTGGACAGGATATCATTTTGAGAGAAACCACAGCTTCAAACCACACTGGTGAACCATTCTGAGGTCTTGCTTGCAGGTGCTGGGGAGCTCTGCCAGCCAGTGCTGTCCGTGCCAGCTGGAGGAGTCATCAGGGCTGCGGCTCCAGGGCTGAGCACGGACCATGGCATTCACTGAGACTTTCAGGCTCCTGCTGGTTTATTTTGTGGGTTTGCATCTACAAAGCAGAGACCTCACCTGTGAGTTCAGCTGTGCTGGGACGTGCTGTCGTGCTGCTGTTCACACAGCAACCTCCTAGGATGTCATCATCCCCTCCCCAGCACTGTGCAGCACTTTACAGCAGCCTTTGGTTCTGGCACTGAGTCAAATGCTCTGCTAGTCCCAAACACTCTGCAACTGAAATAACCTAAATAAACCTCCACAGAGCAGCACACCAAACCCAAACAGGACAGAGATGCCTGCTCCAGTCCTTCCCATGCAAGGCAAGGAGGCACAGCTCTGCCTGATGCCTGCTGTCCTCACCTGGGGGCAGCTGGATCTCATCCACATTGCTCTGCAGCTGTGGGCAGAGAGATTACTGGGAACAGCTCAAAAGCAGCTTCTCCAGAGTCAGCTGGTTTCTTTAGAAAAGGTAAGAAGAAGCTGAGGGGCAGACACAGCACAGGGCTAGTGCTGGAGTGTGCTAGGCCAGCACCCATCATGCTCTACATGGAAGTCTTGTTGGGATGCTGAAATGTTAAGCTTTAATAGAGTGGGTGTTTTCTGTTGGGCTGCTCTCTGTGCTGGTCCTGGGGCTGGATAACTCACACAAAATATTGAGGCTGCAGATGTTTGCAGGGTTGGCTGGGCTCTGCCCACTCCTTCTTGCTGTGATACAGCAAGAGGATTAATGGTGTGGTTCTCTGCTGCAGGTACTGGGATGAATTTCATGTCTGTGCCCTGACTGCTCTCTGGGAGTGCCAGAAGGAAGCAGCAGCCGTCTGGGAGATGCTGAGGAAGGAGTCCCGAAAGATCAAATTCCAAGGCAGCCTGTTTGACCTCTGCAGCCCCAGCACAGCCCAAAGCTTTGCCTGGCCCTGTATTCCCAACGCATCAGTTCTTAGCATCCCCCTCATCATCACTTGGCTGAACTTATAGACCTCAGCTCCGTAAGTACCACAGCAAAGGTGCTGGCAGCGCACTGGGGCTCCTTTCTGATGGTTTGCTTTTCCAGACCTTTGAGGAACACAGTGTGCAGTGCCAGCAGATTCTCAGCTCTGTCCCATGTCTGTGAGACTCTGAAGAGTTCGGCAGCATCTCGTGGGTTTCACTATTTCTCTGTAATTTGGGACATTTGTCCCCTTTGGCCTCAGGGCGCAAGCAGAGCTCTGGCTGCCTGCGGAGGATTTGGGGGAAAATGGGAAGTGAGTCATGAATACCAGATTCTTTTTGGACCTTTCCATGGCTGTTATATAGAAGCCTGTTTGTTCAGCTCCCTGTTTCCACAATGTCAGCTCTCCAGGTTTTTGATTTGGGTGCTAAAACCTTGTGAGGAGCAGGGGATGGTGTACGTCCTGCAAAGAGCATAGAGGTACTGGCCTTCTTTCTGGGAGGACACACTGAAAACCCCACTAAGGAATAGTCACAGGTGCATGACCTCTTTCCTAGTACACATCTGGACTCCTGAGTAATTCCTGTGTTATGTGTAAACCATTTTTCTAAGGAAACGAAGAGGCAAAAAAATCTTTGGGTGGGGGGGGAGATGATGTCAAGCAACGATGACAAAACCTTTTTAAGGTAACTCTTTTGCTTTGATGTTTTTCCCAGTATTACTTGTAAGCAGCTCTGTGGGTGGTGACTGTGTGTAATTTTATAGTATTAAAATTTGTTGCAGAGACTGAAGCTATTTGTCCTGCCTCCTGTTTGTAGTGCAGCCTCTTCTAGCATCCTTTGCAGCTCAGAGCATTGTTAGTTTTGCAGCTTTGGTACAAGCACAAAAAGTATTTGCAACAGAGAGGTGCTTGCATGTATTTTCTGGGCATGCTAGAAAGTCTCTGTTATTGGGAATACAAAGCAGTTGTGTGTGTAAGGATACTAAAAAAGCTCTGCCCTGCCTTACTGTGTAGGGAAGAGGAGCCACGGAGACCCAGTGTGGCCTGGGACCAGTGGCTCTCTAAGGGGAAGCACAGTCAGTCTTGCTTGGTCTTTCTGTTGCTTTCAGTTCATGCCCCACAGAGCACTGCCACTCCTGAATGGGGAAGGAGCTGGTTTTCATCACGCTCTGTATTAGTGCTTAACAGCTGGATGTGGCTGTGAATTTCATGTTCTAATTAAAAGAGCCATCTGTTTTTCATCAGATTTGAAATGTCTGCGTTTAACTAACAGCGTATTTCAGTCTGACTTACCTAAATATGTCACACATCACTCTGGCTGTTTTCAGACTGGCCACATGTCATGGCACTTGCTTTGTTTTTAGGACAGGAATAGTGGTTTGGGGTTTTTTAATGACTGCTCAACGTTCCTCTCTTGGCACTCATGCTCTTCCTCTTACTACTCTCTCATTTACCCATTCAGCTCCTGCAGCTGCAGAATGGAATGAATGAATGGAGGCAAATTCCAAGAAATAAGATGGGGAGGAGCAGCTAGTGTTCAGACAGCTACTCCAGAGCAAGGTTGAACCCAGGCCTTCAGCAGACAAGTTATTCATGTACTTAGCAACTCTGGCACAATGCCTGACAATACATAATGGAGAAAGGGTGAGCCAGGGCACTGCAGAGCCTGCACTGAACCACTACACGGCTTTGGCTCTCCTCCCTGCTCCACTCCAACAACAGTGTATGCTATTCCATGCTGTTCTTCCTTTTCTCTGTTGTCTCCTCTTCTGCTCATGGTTCATAGTTGGGGGGAAAGCTGACCAGGTGGGCATCTGAGGCTGCAGTCTTTTGTATCCAGATCATGTATATGATCTTTGTTTTGAATAGGTGTTTTATGCCTCTAAGGAAACAAAGCACAACTCTCGACATTTCCCTTCCTTAGCTTCTCTTTGAATTTGGTATCTTCTCTTAAAATTTTCAATGTTTTGATGGCTTTGGGGCAGGGGAATGTAAAAGTCTGAGCAGAGACCTCCAAGAAGTCATCATTTGCAAAACCTGGGTTGCAGATGGCTAGCTGATGCTACTGCTGTCTCTGAGAAGAGCAGGTGTTAGGGAAAATCTTCCCTGGAAGCAAATACTTCAACTCCATTGCACACATGAAAAAAAAAGTTTCATCAAGAAACAAAGACCATCTGCCACCATTCAGGTATGGAGCAGCAGAAATTCTTAAAGCCAAAGGTGCTGCTGAGATCTGACTGAATGTATGCAAGTGAAAACTAGGTCTCATAATATGGCAGTGATGAATTTCAGAAGCTCCCTTCTCAATCTGTGTGTAATTTTTAGCAAAACTTCCCTTATAACTGAGACAAATACAGTAAGTTTCCTTTATTAAAAAAAAAAAAAAAGCAGTATTCAGATTTAATTCTCAAAGGGAGCAGACTTAAAAGCCTTTCTATTCCTATAACATGCTTTGTGCTAATGCAGTGCAGTGTGTTGGATGTCCCACAGCCTGTGTTAAATCCAGGTGTACCAAGGACTCTTCTCATGGCCCTGCTCTACCTAAGGATCTCCAGCCACAAGGCTGCATCAAAACTTCACGTCCTCCTACAAGGGTGGTCGTTGAAGCACTCAAAGCCTACCTTGTCATTCAGAAAGTAAGGAAGGATGTATTCTTTGGTCTGAAGTTTTCATCCTTCTTTTTCCGGGAGAACAAAGATAGCATCTCCATAATACAATCTCAACAATCCCAGGATCAGCTATCCACTTTCCTTTAAGGAATGGGAGTACTGTGACTTTCCTTCCTCTACCTGTTCCCAGAGAACTGAGATGTTCCCTCTCAGTACCAACAGCAAACAGCAGGAGAGGACAGAATGACCCTGAAAGAGCCTTAAAATACAGCTGATGCCAAGCTGGAGTCTGGCAGCCCCAAGGCAGAGTGTGCCCTCTGCTGTGCGCCTGGATCCAACCGTGCATGCACATCTCTTTTCAGAGGAGATACTGGCACCTACTGGAAGACCAAGTGCTGCTTCGTGTCTAGGCTGAATGTGACTGGAAGAAAGGCAAGGATCCTCAAATATGAGAAACCAAAAGGCTTGGAGCAGGGATGAAAAGCTTGCTGAATGCTCAGCAGAGTTGGAGGGAAGCAGTAACAAATGACATCTGAACTTGTGTTAACTGCTTCTATCCATGTGATAGCACTAAAATGGAGCTTAAAGGGGTTTTGGTCAGGAAGAGGTCTTGGTGAAATCTCAGACCACGAGAAGCTGTGCCTAAGCACGTGTAACCCGCAACGCTTCCTTCTCTGCAGCAAACTTGCCAGGTATTTAAAACACTTTGATGTCAATCTGCCCAAATTCACAGAATATGAAAGTAGGAGTTGAAATACAGTTCCCCCAGTAACAAAAAAAAAAAAAGCAACTTCGAAGAATTTCTCATCTGCAACTCAAATCATCCCATCAATTCTCAACAAGCCAAATTAGCAGGTAATTTGCACAAATTAACATTTACAAACGTTAACGTACAAAATAAAATTACCACAGCCAGATGTGCGCAGCAGAAATTCTTCCTTCAGAACTTGCCTTGCCCCCTTTCAGGCTCTTGCAAACCAAACGCCCCTCAGTGGCCGCCCTGCAGGATGCAGGTCTGCTGGTGCGGGCTGTGCGTCCCGAAGGAACCGCTCGGCTTTACCTCCTAGCAGCGGCGCTACTTGTGCCTGCCACTGGGTGGGGTTATTGGAAGTGGCTCTAAAAGAAAGCACGTCCTGTCACTCTGAGAAACAAGCAGCAGTTTCTCACCTGAATAAACATCACCTCAGCCAGATCAGATCTGCTGTTTTTTTTTTCAAGTCAGAGCTAAGAACCAGGTAAATATGAACAGCTCTAGGTAACCTTTGCAGGCTTACCTGAGACAGCTCCAGCCTGGGACTGAGCATGTGGAGCCCTGGACTGCTGATACTCCTCCTGAAGTGAGCATTATGTTTGCTGATTTCCCTAAACAGCACTCACAGATGCCTTGATTACGGAGGAGAGGTATGAGATATTTACTGCAGGGACAGGGGGCAGCCTACGAATTATTTTTTTCTCTGGCTGTATCCTCCTCTGTTGCCACCATACAGACATTCCTGGTATTTTTTGAAGTGCTCAGCTTCCTAGGAGAACTGTAACACGTTCACAGCAACATAATACTTTTATTGTTACAAAAGATTTCTTCAGCAAACTGCTGTCTGACATCTCTATGTATTAAACATGGAAAGAGCAAACAACCCCATCTAACGTTACAAGGTTTTTAGGGTCTCAGCTGGTGATTCAGGTAAGTACAGCCGTATTCTTTCTTACCCCATCCATTCACTTCCTTGACTTTTTTTCCGACCAAAGCACAAACAAGTGTCAGCCCAGACGCAGCAGCTCCCAGCCCCTCTGCTCACAGTGCCAGCTCCTGCAAAACGGGCTGAGCATTACAGTACCCACACAGGGACCTTTCACATTTATTAAACTCCAGATGCTCCTCCTTGTGAAGTTTTGCTACCTGGCTTTTAACAGTCTCAAGAGTGAAGAGTTTAAGAGCACGCTTGCCATACAGTCATTAAATGCTTAGTGTTAATAAAATAAACATCTTCTCCTCCTCTGTTGTCTGATGATGACAGAGGAGATGCTCACACTCACGCAGTCCTTTAAAAAAAAAAAAAGTCTCAACAGACCTGCTGTGCTTCTTCAGTGATGACGTTCAGGCATTAGATGTACTTGTGCTGGAAACAATGACGCAATGCAGCATGTTGTTGCCAGAGCAAGTTATACATTGGATTTGGGAGCAGAATTCAGCGGGATTTCCCTAAGTTCTATCCTCATGCAGAGGTACTCCCCAATTGCAGCCATCAGCGCCGTGCAAACGATGTGCACCAGCCACCACGTCAGAGTCGAGGGAAAATGTGAGTTATAAATCCAGCAGCCCAGAAGATGGAAGAAATGAACTGTGACTGTGAAATCCAAGCACTGTTTTCCTCGCCGGATAAAGTACAGCAAGCCCAGCGCACTGCAAAGTAAAGACAGATGAATAAACAAACTGCATTATGCCTATGGAAAAGGGAATACAGCAAGAGCTAACAAGTTACTGGTGCTGCTAACTCAATTGTTTCAAAACTTCTCAGTCATTTTAGGGATAGGTTGTTTCTCACCTTACTCACAGATGCTGCTGCAAGATTTAAGTGGCTTACAGCATTTTAATTACATGATGGCAGGGAAATGAGCTTTCAGATTAAAAAGCCTGACTGGCCCTCTGTACGATCTCGCCCAGTAATCTTTGCCCAGTGGCAGGTGCAAAGTACATTACTGTTTATAGATCGGTTTGCTGAGACTCATTAATTTTAACTTTTGGTAAAACCTCTCACTGAGACAGTGAAGTCAAATGCCTTATCCAGTATCTAGAAAGTCACCTTTGGAGTCAGCAGTTCCCACCTGCACTCCTCTCCAGACAAGAGCAGGGAATAACCTGATCTCAGCAGCCATGCTCACTGGGCTTCCATGAGATGTTTTGGGAGAGGCAGTAAACTATGCTGAATTCTCTTAAATTTCAACGTCATGAGAGAAGAAGCTCGAGACACCAGAACCGTTAGAATGACAGAAGTGCTGTGTGTGCTCCAGCCAGCTGCTGACTTACCAGGTGAGTGCATTGAGGACGAAAGCCATCATGGAGAGCCTCCCAGGCGGAGTTGAGAAGCCTAGAATCTACACAGCATTATTAGTAAGAAATCACAGCACAAATGACAGCCCAGAGCCCGGCCACAACAACTGCCCTGCGTTGGTTACGGTCAGTACAGGGAGCCCCAGCAGTTACAGCAGTCCTTCTGCTGGGTCTGTCTCCCTGCTTGGGACACCTGTACAGAAAGAGCTGCTGGATCCACACTGACAGACCGCAAGGTGAAGGGGCCGTGTCCAGGGTGGGCTCACGGAATCGTTTGATTCCTAAGGGACTTTTACAGGCTGCTCAGTCCGACCGCCCTGCAGCGAGCGGGGAGTGGAGGGGCCGCCTTCAAACAGGGTGCTGCATGCACGGCCTGCTGCCATCCGGGACAGCGGCACAGAGCGCGGGCCGGCCTGCCTCAGGGCCCATGCAGGGAAGCGCAGACGGACGCACGGACACACGGATGTACAGATGCACGGATGCACGGGCACACGGATGCATGGACACATGGACACACAGACACACGGACAGACAGACACAGGAAACACGGATGCATGGACACACGGACACACGGACACACATATGGACACACGGACGCACGGACACACGGACACA
>JAPSGF010000017.1:446568-570034 GCA_035772895.1 Perdix hodgsoniae
AAAAAAAAAAAACCAGCAAAATGTAAGAAAATGTTTCATTGGAGGTGTTGGGCTGTGGTCAGCCCAGTGAGGAGTGTGTGAGGGGTTTGTTACAGAGGCATGGCCAAGGTTAGTCTTCCAGTGAGGCTCCTTGCGAAACAAGGGAAGAAGAAAGTGAATGCTTTGGAGCTCGTTTCTACCATGTAGGCTCCCCAGGGTCTTGGTTTGCAGCCTGGGCTCTCCTGGCTGCAGCCCAGCGTATGGATGTGGGTAAGGACGGGGCATTATGAGACTGCAGCTGCACGTTTCATGGCATCTGCATGGGGAGGTCTGCCTGTGGGGCTGGGAGCAGAGCCAGGACCTCCTGCCTCAGCCTCTCAGGCTGAAGCAAATGTGCTGGAGCGTGGGTACTGCCCACGTTTCCCAAACTTTCTTGTCATTCTATATTTCATTATGTCCCATGCCTCTGTCTAGCTGTTCACCATGCACACACTTGCAGGTCTCAGTTCTTAAAAATACATGTAGGTGGAAAACAACTCACTGCAGCCATCGGGAAGTATGTCTGCACCTCTGCGTTTCACCCAGAATGACTGCTCTGTTTGTGTCTAACGTTTAAAAAAAATACTTTTATTTTTAAATGCTGCCTTTGAATGGGAGGAGGGAGAGATGGGAGTGGCAGTCAAGCCCGGAGGGGAAATGAGTAATTGCACAGATAAAAGCTGGAACATGCTGTATTATCCATAAGTCTAATACAACAGAAAGCATTTGTCTTGGATGGGGATTGCCTTCTGCTAAGTGGAAGTTTTGTGGATGATGTCACTGATGTTAATGAATCACCGCTGTGGTCGAGCAGGATGAGATCCATCGCTGTGCTGCTGCAGTTTCTCACCGGGCACCAGGAGAGCCACTGTTTGCCCCGCACAGCCCTACCCACACTGCCCAGAGAGCAGGAACGGCAGCTGACAGCAAACGTGCCCAAAGCCCTCATTCGCATTTCATGGGGGCCTTCCTCTCTTGCAAGCACAGGTACACCTGGAGGAGCAGATGGGCTGCGCCTGGCCCTGAGTCCCTCTGCAGCTCAGGGCTGTCATTTATCCCTTTCCTTCCAGTCCTGCATAGTGACACGGACATCCCTCTGTGCCTGCACCGTGCAGCTCCCTCATGTGCAGGTTTGCTTTAGCTCAGGTTCCTCCTGCTACTCCTCCAGCTGCCTCACGTTTGTCTATAAAGCAGATTCAGCAGTGGCATGCTGATTCCTCATCTACTGCATAAGAGTGAAGCAATAAGGGAGGAGGAGAAGAAAGGGAGGTGGTGACACGGGAAGAGAAGTGGTATTTGCTCAGGTGAAAAGAAGCCTTTATTTCCAGAACATTTGCAGAACAAACCCCATGCCTTGTTCCTCTCCCCTGCAGGCTGCAGTGTGACTGCCAGCACAACACCTGCGGCGGGTCCTGTGACCGCTGCTGCCCTGGCTTCAACCAGTTCCCGTGGAAACCTGCCACTGCCGACAGTGCCAACGAATGCCAGCGTAAGTCAGGCTTGGCTTTGACCGCCTTCGTGCCAGCTGTTCCGCAGAGCACAGGCTGACCACACTTGATATTGCAGAGCGATGAAGTCTCACCCACGCGGCGTGCTGAGTGGTGCGTGGTGCTGGGTGACGTGCAGCTCATTGGCACAGCTGCAGCACAGCTTACACGGTGGTTAATTTTGTTTAGTCGAGGCTCGCCCTGTACAGGGCTATGATTCTAATCACGTTTCGGTTCCTCCTGCGTGTCCAAGGGTTCACACAGGCGAGTCGCGTTGCTCAATTCTGTCTCCAAGATGAATTGCACTTGGGTCTGTTTACATACAGGACATCTTTATTTGTCCGGAGAAACCTTTGGTAAATGCCGACGCTGGAATTTGTGCTGCTGTAGGAGTGCAGAGCAGAGCATAGCTGCACTGCACCATCTCATAGAAAGGCAGGGCAGCACGGCAGGGCTGGGCCCTACTGCTGTACAGACAGCACCCCCACCTTGTGCTGAAGCTCACAGGTGGGATAAAAGAAGCAAGAATGTTGCCCTCTAAACCAGACTACTGGAGGCCCCAAAGCTGGGTAATTTCTCTTTCTCGTCTCTACATGCCTGTACATACTTTTGTCCTGGTTTTGTGCCTGCTATGCTTTTTTTCAGTTTTAAACACAGAGGCAGAGCTGTGGCAGAGCAGTTTCTTCTGTGCTTTCGGGCTCCAAAGCTTGGGTGATCCCCCAGATGCATTCAGACTACCTTCCTCATTGAAACACAACCCATTTGATATCAGACCCACCAGTAGGAGTTAATATCTTGAGATCCAGGACCCCCATAGGCTGGTGACTTAACAAAAACCTGTGTTTTCAGCTTGCAATTGCAATGGCCATGCCTATGACTGCTACTACGACCCAGAGGTGGATCGTCACAAAGCCAGCAAAAGTCGTGAGGACAAGTATGAAGGAGGAGGTGTTTGCATTGACTGTCAGGTAGGACAACACTGGAAAAGGCTGCTGCAGATCCTTGTGATTGTTTCTGCAGTCACACCTGGAGTTCAGCTTCACTGGCAGCTTTGTGCCCCTGCCCTCTGTTATCATAATTAGGGTCTCTCCCTGGAAATTTGGTCTGTTTGCCATAGGTGAAAGGAGTATGATCTGGTAATAAGAAGAACACACCTGGGCAGTAACATTTTAGCTGTACCATCTTGCTGGAGGAAGCTCATCGCTCCCATTCTCCTAGCCCAAAGCTGTCAGGACATTTTACCAACTGAAGCAAGTAAAATGGGCTTGAGATCAGATTGGAACCTGGCCCTCAAGCTGGAGTAATGCAAGGACACAGAGTTTACACAGGAAACGCTTTGCTTTCAAATCAGTGTACGGAATTTTGATCAGATTTAGGTCTTCTGTGTGCTCCCAAGTCGCTCCCTCTGGATCCTGTTAGGAAATCTGACAGATGAGCATGAACCCATTCCTGCAAGCAGAGGAACTGATGCCGCTCTCACCCTCTGTCTTTCAGCATCACACCACTGGCGTGAACTGTGAGAGATGTATCCCAGGATACTACCGCTCCCCTGACCACCCAATCGACTCTCCATACATTTGCTATCGTGAGTGTGATTTCTTCTGCAATTTATAGACACCTTCCTGTGCTTGGTGACCCTGGGATGGGTGTCTGTGATCTCCAGGCAGCAGTGGGTTATGTCTGTCCCGATGGGGAGCCCAGCTTGGTCTGGTGGCTTGGTCACTGGTGGTGTTCTATCCTGCATCCTTCCCCTGAGCCTTCCAGTGCCACCACTGCCTCTCCAGGGGACCTGGGGACTTCTGCAAGAGCAAGTCAGGGTTGTGCTGCTTTCCTTGAGACTGCACAGTGTGACAGGGACAGTGGCAGCAATTCCTCTGAGCCAGACTCGTTCTGAAGAGGCAAAATCACACTTCTTATTTTTGGAAAGAATTTGCAGAATTTTTGAAGCCTCTTCTGGAAACTGCGTTGTAGCAGTGATCCTGTTGTGCTTGTGATGACCACTGCTGTCCCCTCTGTAGGCTGCAACTGCAAGTCTGACTTCACCGATGGCACTTGTGAGGACCTCACTGGCCGCTGTTACTGCAAACCCAATTACACCGGGGAGCACTGCGATGCCTGTGCTGAGGGGTACCTGGACTTCCCCCACTGCTACCGTAAGTACAGCAAGTGAGGCCATGCGATGGCCAAGTCCAGGATCTCTTAGACTCAACGGGTGTAGGAACGGTCAGGGCCCTGTTGGGGGCTGCTCCCTCTCTTTATCCCGTGCCACATCAGCACTCCTGTCCCAGGAGTGGTTCCCACAGATGTGAATAGGCCTGGCCTTGGTGTGGGTTCAGATGGAACCAGAGGGTCAGTGGGAACTTCCCATTTGTCTAACGTTTGATCTCCTACTTTCTGTGCAGGAGGGAAAAAGACATAATTTGGGAGCTTGGGTTAAGAGTGGCTGTAATTGATGTTTGGTGTGGTGTGCTGACCTGTGTAATGTCTCTTCCACACAGCTGTTCCAGCCTTTGCTTATAACGATACTGGAGAACAAGTGCTCCCTGCAGGACAGATAATAAGTAAGCACTGCAGTTTTTCTTGTCTTTGGCAATCATCCTGCTATTATCATGCCCTCTAAAGCAAGATCAGGTCTTCAGCTTACAGAGCTTGTAGGTTGTGAGAGACAAGCCTGACACACAGTGGTTCTGAGAAAGGAGGCAGCTGAGGGGTAGGGGAAAGTGAGCTTTATGATCCTGTTATTGTAGATAGGGAAACTCAGAGCATGACTGTGTGTTTTTTTCTGAGGTTCAAAGCATGAGGGAATGTCCTTTCTGGCCTCCCTATAAGCTATACTGTAGGATCATGGAGGGGCTGTGGCTGAGCTAGAATTCAAGCTGTGTTCTCCCTGATCTCAGCCTTTGGGTTTTGATACAGACCTGCCCTGCCATGCATGCTGTGCACTCTCTGTAGGCTGGAAGGCACAGTGGGTCTGTGTTGACAGCCCCTCTGCACAAAGCCATGAGCAGCACTGCTGCAAGTGTCTGCAAAGCGTGTGCAGACAGCTGCTTACTCTACGTTGCTTTCTCTGTTGTTTGAAATTCTCAGCCATGTCCCCCTCCACCTCCCTCCTCTCTGACAATTGCCCCTCTCGGCTAATCTCTTCCTTTGCCCTTTTTCTTCTCTTTTCCCACTGTGTCCTCCCCTGTCTCATGCTCCCCACTGTTCTGCAGATAACCTTTTCCTTCCTTCTGATACTCTAAACTCTGTATTTTCCAGGCAGTTTTTTCTTTCCTGAGCTGGAATTTCTCACTTCCCTTCTCATTTCTCTGCTTCCCCCTCCCTCTGCTTGCTGGACAAGTTTTGCTCTTCCCTCCCTCAGCCCATCACCCATGCTGTTGCTGAGTTGGATGAGCCCCTAACAGGGAGAAGGGCTTGGATTCAGCAGGGAAAGAACCAAAGCCCCACTTGGTAGCTGAAATCCGTGGTAATTTGTGCACAGTTCTTTGGCAGTGCTGTGCCAAATCAGCCCTGAGAGAGCTGTGCAGACAGTGTTTATCTGCTCTGCACATTGCCCTGTTGCCAGACCAGCACCTTGCACACTGTGTGATGCTGAGATTTCCCAGCCACCTTGTGACCCCACAAGCCAGCTATGCTGCTCACCTAGGCAGGCTTTAGTTAAAACATTTGCATCTGATACGAAGGTTCTTAGAGGAAAATCTTGTGAGCTGTTGTCTTGCATTGCATCCCTTTCTCTGTCCTTATGGACATCTGCCAACCAACAGAGATCAACTGACAGCCAATCTCATCTTTTGTCCTCTTCACATTGCCTGTTGTGTCCCCCCTGCAGACTGTGACTGCTATGCTGGTGGGACAGAAGGCAATGCCTGCCGCAGGGACCCTCGCGTGGGGATGTGCGTGTGCAAACCCAACTTCCAGGGGACACACTGTGACCAGTGCACTCCAGGCCACTATGGACCCCTCTGCCAGCGTGAGTGACTCAGGGTTAGCAGCCCCAAGCCTTCCCCTGCTCACCTCTCCGCTTCTTCCCACCCTCCACTCACTCTGCAGAAAGGAATTCTCCAGCCTCACTTCCAAGTGCCAAATTCCCAGGACTTTTGCTGGTATTTTCCACCCAGTCGTGACTCTCTAGTGTCCTCCCAGCCCTGGGGGGCTGTTGAGAAATTCCATATGGATATGAGCTCTGGGCTGGGCATATTTGCTGTCAGCTTTGTCCCCTGTGGTTTCTCCAGTTTCCAGCCCAGAGGAAGCAACAGTTTGGTTCCTTTTACTTGGGAGGGGAAAACACTAAGAAACTGCTTATTAACTATTGCCCTTTTTGCTTTCCAGCCTGCCAGTGCTCTGGCCCGGGTCAGTATGATGGCACCTGTGACAGTGAGACAGGACAGTGCCTGTGTCGAACAGGATTTGAAGGACAGTTGTGTGATCAGTGTGCTCCTGGCTACTTCAACTACCCCCTGTGCCAGTGTGAGTATCTATGCTCCCCAGGGCTGGGTGGGTTCCCTCTGTGGGACCAGTGTGCAGCAGATCCTCTTAAGACGATCACTGCCTTGCTTACAGATGCTTTACTGGAGAAAAGACACTCAAATATGAGCACAAGACAGGGGTGGCACAGTGACAGTCAGTGTGAGAACAGCAGTGTGCCTTTGCCAGCTGTAGGGTTGATATTATGGCAAAGCCAGCATCTTCTGGTAGGATTTTGGAGGAAGACTAGAAAGTGGTTGTGTGGGCATTTTGGAGGACATGGAAAAATGGGCAGAGATCAAGAACTTGAATGCTTATGTGGCTGTTGAGAGCCTCAGAAAAAGCCCTGTTGTGCCACAAGCTTTGCTTCTGGAAATCAGAAGATATTTTCCCTCTGTTGCAGTGTGTGGCTGCAGTGCTGTTGGGACGCTGCCAGGAGGCTGCGACTCCTCCGGGAGATGTTTTTGCAGGGCTGAGTTCACAGGGCCACGGTGTGAGCAGTGCAGCTCTGGGCACCACTCCTACCCCCACTGCTATGGTAAGGATGCACAGCAGCCGCAAAGGGACGGGAATGGCCTCGTGACAGGGTGCTCTGTCTCCCCAAAACATCTGTCAGGGGAGCTGTTTGCTCCAACTGAAGGAGAACAAGCTGGGGCCGTGCTGGCAAGGCAGCTGAGGACCACATCTGGTGGTTTCCTTGTGAGGATGTGCAGCTGAATGCGGAACAGAGACACCCACCCAGCTCCCTGCTCAGAGTGCATCAGCTATAAAAATTGCTAGAGCGTGCTTCAAGTTTGGGTTATTCACATGGGACATTTTAATGAGCATTAACACTCCGTTCCTGCTGGTCTGTCACGTTCCCCAAAACATGCCTTTCTTTGGAGAATGTTGATGCTTCTCAAAATCACCCATGTGATTTTCAGTAAGAATTTGGCAGGCTTGTTCTGGAGGTCATGGATCATGCCAAAGCCTGGAATAAGAGCTGTTTTTGTTCACACTTCCTCATCACAACCCAGCTGTGACCGAATGTCCCAGCTTACACCTTCTTGGCACTCTTTAGTTCATGGGTCTCCAACCTTTTGGATTGCTTGGGCTGAACTGGGTGAAGAGTAATTGCATGGGTCCATATATAAAACATACAACATAGTTAATGTATATAAGTAGCAATTTTTTTCTAGAATATATTTTTAATTAAAATGTTAAAAAAGAGGGCAACCAAGACATTAAACTGATGGGTTGGACGCATGCTTTTGTGCAATAATTTGCTAAAGGAGCATTGAATAGGCTGTAAAAAAAAAAGTTTACCACCTCTCAGGGGCATTTTTCTGGTATGGCTGTGACTCTAGATGAAGGTATTCCCCATCTCTCTGCAGAATTAAGAAATGAACTCATTTTTTATATAAGTAACTAATCCCTGTGGGACTGACTGACAGTTCAGACCAGTAGTGCTTGGCCATGGATCAGGTGTTTCATCAGACTCCTGCTCTTCCAGCTTGCTCCTGCGATTCCCGGGGTGCTGTGGACAACAACTGCAGCCCAGCTGGCCAGTGCCGATGCCATGTGAATTTTGCAGGGCACACCTGCAACCAGTGTGCCCTGGGCTTCTACGGGTACCCCAGCTGCACACGTGAGTAACCACCCTTGTGAGAGGATCTTAGGGGAGGAAAGGGAATAGCTGCTGTTATTGGCTTAGTAATGGTTTCCCTTTCTGTAATGCAGCTCCAAGGGTTGTATATGAATATAACTGGTTCTTGCAGCTGGAATCAGTTCTCTTGTGCATAGCTCACCTGGCTATCTCATCTGATAGGCGTGCTATGTAATGAGGAAACATCTCTAAGGAATGCTTCCCCACCGGCTGTGCAGTTTTATCTCTCCAAGCTCACTGTCGCTAACAGCAGGAGCTCAGGTCTGGTTGATTGGAAGTAAAATTCAGTGTGGATATATGGCCTCTGAAACAGACCTACAGATAATGGATAGGTTCAGACTCCCTCTCTGACAGATCAGAGTTTGGGGTTTCATGTCAGCCCCAAATTCAAGGAGAGAGCTTTCCAGTGACTTCCATGGGCACTGCGTCACTCCTGCTGGTTGCAGGGCTGAGTTCTGGTTACTCTGAATGGCCCTTTCCAGCTCTGGGCAGTGTCCCCGTTTCCCTCCTGTTGGCAGCCTGACTGGAAGCCAGATGTATTCTTATGTCTCCCAGCAAGAATTTACTGCTCATTAAAAAATAATCTGTGATACCATTTCCCTGAAGCTACAAAAGAGCATCGTCACCCTCTTGCACCATACTAAATGTAGATGCCTGAGCTGCAGCCAGCTGGCAGAGCGCTCCTTGCAACTGCTGATGCCGGCAGTATGCCTTTGAAGAGGCTGAAGGCATGGCTGAAATGGTCTCATAGGAATTCAGTAGTCTTTTTTTTTTCCTCTCTCCTAAAGCAGTATCCAGATTGCAGGGGAGTAGAGGAATCATGGCAGGGAAAGAAGAGGAAAACCTGGCTTTTAAAAAATCTGGTGTTTAATTAACACTGATTTGCTGTAGCCATGTCCTCCTTGGCCCTCAAAGACACCCCCCCCCCCAACCCGATGAGCAGGGAATTGAGGAGTGCTGGCTGTGCCAGGAGGGCAGGGGCAGCTCACTGACCTTTCATGTGATACGGCAGCAGGGTTGCTGTGTGGTTTGCAGGAGGCAGGTTGTGCAGGAAGCACAGAGCCATTACTCTGCCCTTGCTCCCAGCAGAGCCATGGCTGTGCATGGTCCTCTGCTGCAGACCTGCTGCCCACATGCATCATGGCTGAGTATTGCTCCTTGGGGCCTGGGTGCAAATGAGCTTTTGCAGATCTGTCATTGCTTGCTGATCTTTTTGGAATGAGATCACACATTCCCCTTTTCTTTAACCAAAACTTCTCCCCCCACCACTGAAAAACACATAGTTGTACGTGAATGGCTCTGATAAAAAATGTGAAAACATTGTTTTTCTTAAAAGATTTTTTTTCTTTTTAACTAGATGAAAGAATGAGTGCATTTGTTATTTATAACCTGTTTTAGACTACTTCAGTGATGGTGAAGGTCAGGCAGACAAAAGAGGTTGCTGGAGGGAGGCTTTGAATGCAGGAGTCTTTGTGCCCTGCAAGCCCAGCAGTTCCTCTCCCCTCTTTTGCAGCCTGCCAGTGCTCCAGGGAGGGCTCTCTGCACAGCACGTGTGACCAGGAGACGGGGCAGTGCAGCTGCCGGCCCAAAGTGATGGGGCTGCGCTGTGACAGCTGCGTGCCAGGCGCCTATGGATTTCCACACTGTGAAGGTAGTAGCCCCTTTCTCCTCCTGGGGCAGGGACCCTAGGGTTCTGGACATGGTGTGGTGCTGGTAAATGGGATGTCATTCCCTAACGGCTGTGTCAGTGAAGAAATGACTGCTTTTCGGAGCGATCCGGATGTGAGTTGTCTCTTTATAAAGCCTTCCTCTCTTTTCTAGTGGGCTCCTGCAACCCAGCTGGGTTAGTGACTGCAGATCCCTCGCTGGCCCCAGTGAGTATCGTCAGATGAACCCGGCCAACCTCTGCAGGCCATTTTATTTATTTATTTTGCATGATCCCTCTTTTTCTCACTTGGGCCAAATCATTCTTGAAGCACAGTTCTAGAAGCAGCCATTGCTCCCTTTAGGGTAGCAGACACTATGTTCAGCCACTGTTATGTAAATTCTCACCTGATCTTTTCTCCTCCGTTTCTGCAGGGCTTCTGTGCATGTCGGGCATATGTTGAAGGCCCAGCTTGTGACAGATGCAAGCCCTTGTACTGGAACCTGACTCCAGATAACCCTTATGGCTGCACAAGTAAGGAAGTGGCAAATGCACAACCCCAAAAAGTCCTTTCCACGCTGTAATGGTACAAGATTCAAACCTAAGTCAGTGGGGGCCACCACTGTTGGATGGAAGTGATATCTTTCCTTCTTACCATGAGATATGTCAATGCTGGAGGTATCTGGGGCACCTCTTGGAGAGGGGAAAGGCTAGAGCCCAGAGCATTTTGCTTGTGGTGCAACACAGAGCTTGTGCAATGAGTTGTACCATTCTTGGTCCTCCCTGAAGACCTTGCACACTTAAACTTTCATGGCCCAATGTGAAGAAAAGTCAGATGTCTTTGACAGTTGTATCTGCAGTGATAATTGTCCAAAATGAAAAGTGAGCCCTTGTGTAGTGCTACCCTCTACTTGACCAGCTTCCGGGTCAGGCAGTGTCCTCTAGTATGGTGGGTAATGATCACCCCATCAGGCTTCTTCTCAGGTGCTGAATGCTCTTCTGACTTTCTTGTTCATCTCCCCCTCTCCAGGCTGCAAGTGTGAGACCAAGGGCACCATCAGTGGAATTGCAGAGTGTCAGCAGGTGGGTTTGCTCTTCTCTGCCTTTAGGCACATCTGAAACTGTGTTGTCTTGGGTGTGTTTCAGCTCTCTCTCCCAGCAGCTGCTGGAGACTCCCATCCTGACGCTGAACTCTCAAAGGTCACACCACAATATGTGCTTGCATGACAATGTAGGATTAATTAAGACCTGTCATAAATTAGGCACCTAAATATTTCTGGGTCTGGTCCAGGATGCCTGGATTTTTGTTTGCCTGAATTTTTGGGCAGTTGCACTTATCTGGCCCTTATCTGGCCCACCCACACACAGGAAGCCTGAAACTCACAATGTTCCTCCAGCACCTCTGACTAGAACCCACATAGCTGAATAATGGCTCAGCCATGAGACGCAATGAGAGGGAATAAGCTCCCATCCCTGCTCTCTCCTAGGGCAATGGGCAGTGTTTCTGCAAACCGAACACCTGTGGCCAGTTCTGCTCAGCGTGCAAAGATGGCTACTTCAGTATGGAGAACGCAAATTACTTCGGCTGTCAAGGTGAGTTCCCTTCTGGCATGTCAGGTGAAGGAGGGGGGCACACAGGCTGAACCTGGAGCAGGCGTCTGCATACCTCAACTGATTGGTGGCCTTGGAGAGAAGGAGCAGATATCCCACCTCTTTCTTTTCAGCATACTGTGACCTAGAACGTGTGCTGGATCTTACTGGTTATCTGGAGATGCAAATTCATGCTTTTATCACTGGTGGACAAAGGTCCTTAAGGCTGAGGGATGGGAGCCCGGTGGCTGTGTCCTCGCAGCTGTCCCTTCCTCCTGTTGGGAGCAGGTGGACACGGACACGTGGGGTTGGCTGCTCTCCATCATGACCATGGGAAGAGGGGAAGGAGGAGATCCGGCCGCCGTCGGCTGGCCCACACGGTCCCGGAAGGGTTGGGAAGAGGGAACAAGGCCACTGCGGTGCGGTGCCTGGCTGTGAGGGCTTGCAGACCTTGTTCCTCCCGCAGCCGTTGGATGTCTGCAAATAGCTCAGCGCTGAGGTGGAAGAGGAGCTGATCCAAGCGGGGCCGGGGCCAATATGAAAACGGATACAATGGAATAAAAATAGTGGCCCCGGCCTCCCCACCCGCTGGGGTGCGCCTTTGATTAGGGACCAGGAGCTCGTTAGCATGGCAGGAATGTAAACAGGCACTTCCTGCCCACAGGCTGCCGCTGCGATGTCGGTGGGTCGCTGGGGCCATCCTGCGAGGAGCGGAGCGGAGCCTGCCGCTGCCGGCAGAACACGCGTGGGCCCACCTGCACTCAGTAAGCTGCACCTCGGGACCCTGCCTCGTGCCCACCCCTTGGGGCTGGTGTGTTCTGCATGGGGACCTGGTCACCTGGATGGCAGCCACGTGTTGGCTGAGGTGTCCTCCTGCCTGCAGCGAAGGCGTGAAGCATCTGAAACTAGCAACTCAAAAGGCGAAAGGGGCTGGAGGGGGTGAGCTGGGTGAGTCCAGAGCCTTTCCCACCAGATAAAAGTAACGGTGCTCCTTCTCTTCCCCAGACCCATGCGGGATCATTATTTCCCTGACCTTCACCACTTGAAATTTGAGCTGGAGGAAGGGACCACGCCGGCTGGCCGGGCTGTGCGCTTTGGCTACAACCCACTGGAGTTTGAGGGCTTCAGCTGGCGAGGATATGCACAGATGTCCTCCATCCAGGTACGCTGGGTGGCTCTGTCCCAGCCCAGCTCCCCTTGGGGAGGATGCAGCCAGCAGAAAGCTGATGTGTTTTTGGCACACATCTGTTACCCCAAGCGCCTCTCAGAGCCACGTGACAGCCAACATAAACAGCACAGTGTATATATAGCCTGTTTGTGGAGATATTTCCTGTAGTTCTGGGGACAGCATAGAATGATGAGGGGAAAGATCCTAAACTGGGAGTCCCCTGACATCCTAATCCGGTTAGACAGAGGTGGTCGCTTGGTGATTGCTTACAGGGATGTCTATAAACACTGTCTCGGGGTTTCCTTGTGGCTATTTCCTCTGACTCTGCTCCCTCTTGCAACTTTCCGCATAACCTTCTCACCCTATTCCAAAAATAAAGCAAATTCTTTGCTGCCATATTCAGCTTAGACCTCAGCTTCGGCTCTTGCTGATAGATGGTTTGCCATAAGTATGATTTACACTAATCTGGAATTGTCTAAGCCAAAGAGATTAAGCTGTTTCATCTGTTGACTCTTATTTCTCATTGGAGAAATATTGGAGAAAATTGGAGAAACATTGGAGAAAATTTCTTCTTCTGCATGGCACCTGCTGATGTTTCACCTATGTGTGTGTTTGGGGATGGAGTGCAGGGCAGTTGTTCTCCTACAGTCTTGTCCCACTTAAGGTTCCTTATTCTGGTGTGTGTACTTTCAGTTTTCTTTGCTTTTTTTCACACTTCAGTGAAATAACAGAGAGGACAGAAGTGTTGACTCTTTTCCATTGAATTTGTACTTAGGAGCTAGTACAAGGCAGCAAACTGCTGTAGGTTCCCTTGAGAAAAACCAAGGCTTAAAGTTTAAGGATGATGCTCATGCTCAAGCTATTGGCTTTGTTTTGCATCCAATGTTGGCACTGAGGTAGAAATAGGCCTTGATGGAAGGGCAAGCTCATGGCTTTCTGCTGGCAGTTCTCTCCTGTAGTTTGCATTCTACAAGGTCTTTCCAGTTTGCTCTCCTGTGGGTGTATATCTGCAGCTCCCAGGAATACAGCCCTCCTTAGGAGCATCCCCAGGCATTCCCCCTGCTTTCCACCATAAGCAGAAGGGTATTCAAGCAGGTGTTTAGATCTCTTTAAAATGAGTAAGACCTAAAGCATCTGTTTAAATGAGGACTTCCCAAGCAGTATCCAGATAGGCAGAGGACTGATGCACACTCGATGGCACATTTCCTTGGCACTGGTGGTTCTTAGCCTTGCAGTTTCCTGGGGATGAGGAACGAACTCCATTTGCAGTCTTCTCTGTAGCCATCTTATCAGAGATGTGGAAGCGCAAGAGCAGTGACTTCAGCATTTGCTACCTGCTAGCTGGTTATGTCACAAAGCCCAAAAACATTATGTGGACAAGAAAAGCAGGGCTTTCTTAAAACCTCTTCTCTGACTTAGCATGTGTACCAGGCTAGCTGAACAAACCTGCTGTGCCAGAGAACCTTCCAGACGTGGTCAGAGGCTTCCCACCCCTTTCCGCTGTCAGCTTGCGTGCTCTGCAGGCAGCCCTGGAGGGGATGTCGTCGTGAGGTGCCCGTGCTGGGGCTGTAGGGCAGGGTGCTTGTCTTCTCTTTGCGCTGTGGCATGTCGCTTTGGGAGCAGTGAGCCAAGCGGCTGCGCTTGGGCTGGTGGCTGTCAGCGGTGGAGGTAATTGAAGGTGTGCTCTGCTTCTCTCCCCTTTCTCTCTCCCACCAGCCCAAGGTAGTGGTGACTCTCAATGTGACCTCCCCCGACCTCTTCCGCCTCGTCTTCCGCTACGTCAGCCGGGGGTCCGCCAGTGTTGAAGGGAGGGTCTCGGTCGTTGAGGAAGGAAAGTTTAATATTTGTGGCAACTGTAAGTGCATTTTTCACTTCTAGACTAACTCAGAGCATCCCACGCTGCGACACTGCTCCTCTGCCCCTTCTCCTGTCTGAGGTGTGACTGTCCCAGGTGTGCCCATCCTGAGCGTGCCCATCCCAGGTGGCTGGCCAGTGCTGTGCCATGGGATGGTGGGGAGGGGGAAGAGAGGCAGGCAGGCAGGCAGGTAGGCAGGTGGGTGAGGCTCCCCTGCAGAGCAGGTGAGCGGCCAGGAGCTGGCCTCCCAGTGACGTGTGCCCCATGTGCTTTTTTGCTTTTTGCAGAATAAAATCAGAGTCACTGTAAACGTGAAGGAGGCAGAGCTCTATCTGTTCCATGTCATCCTGAGGTATATTAATTCAGGAGGGGCCACTGTATATGGCAAAATTACAGCTTATCAGCCACGAAGGAGAGGTAAGGATCCCAGACTGCTCTGCTCCCCTGCACCATCGCCACCTCCTCCCCATTCCAGGCAACCTTCTTCATCATCCTTTCCAGAAGACGCTTCCATATGGCTTTACCTCTTAGATCTGCCCTTCCAACTCAAAGGCTGATTTGAGCTCCTTTATTTATCAAAGCATTAGAAAGCTGGTCTCCAGTTGTGAGGCTACTCGTTGAGGACTGTTATCAGTCAGACTGTTGTTGGATAAGGCTGTTGTACAACTAGGTACAGTCTCTCCAGCAAGAGACAGAGACACCCCAGCACCCCAGGCAGAACTAAGCTGAGTTTCTACAAAACCAGAATCTGCCAAGTGCTGGCAATGGGATCCAAACTTTGGCAGCTGGATGTAGTCTTGGCAGCTACTCTAATGTGTGCAAGCCTGTCCTTGCTTTATGCATCTCCTAAAACAGGTTGCTGGCTTTGGAAGTGACTTGAAATTGCATGTTATACAGGCAGTGCACTCCAGTGATTAGCTTCTTACCAAGACACGAGCTGCTGAAGAGGAAGAAGAACCAATAAAAGCTGGCTGAACAAGCCTAGAGACCTGGGCATCAATTATTTTGGGAATCAGTATGAGCAGAATTGTGTAGGTACAGACCTGAAGCCATGCAAGTACCTTAGGGCACTGCTGGCTGATTGATTTTGCCTCTCGTCAACTGTACAGCCACATTATCCTGCTGTACTTGTACAGTATGAGGTTGCTGACATCAGCAAATTAATTTATCTGTTTGTGAAGTTCTGTCCTCTTTCTTGAGTTGGCATGGAAGATGTTTTGTCTTTAATCTGATACACAAGTTTGAAATGCCAAGATATTATTTTTCTTTTTTTTTTTTTTTTTGGAGGGGAAAAATAGCTGGTAATTTTAAGGCCAGCCATATTACACAGCAGAAAGCCAAGAGAAGCATGAATGAAGCTCATGCTTGAGGATCCCACTGAAGGTCAGGAAGTATTTGAACTTTCCTGTCCAGCAGCAGAGCTTATTTGCCCCATGATGTGCTTCTCTCACTCAGAAGCAACATTTGGTTTTTTTAGTGTTGAAAGGCAAACTGCTGGACTGCTACACCAGCAAAGGGATCCAGGAGAACAGCTTCCTTCATAGACCAAATTGGCCTGAGAAATGCTGGGCCACCTTCTGCCTGGGTGGAATGGGTAAAAGACAAGCAGCCTGAAAAGAAGATAAGAGGTCATATTTGACCATTTAATCTCTCTCTGCTTGAAGAAGATGAGCAAGATGTGGCTTGTGAAAAGGGAAGCCTTTTCCAAGCATATGGTCTGCTGGCCAGTTCTTCCCGCTCCGCCTCCACAACCCATCTGAGTTTGAGTTGTGTAATCTCTCAAAGGAGTCCTCTCAAAGTTCAGCTCGTCAAGAAATCTGCCCCATGACCTATTCAGGGAAGTCTCTTCATTCCTCACATCCTCACCTTTGCTTCCCATCTGTGAAAGTGAGTTTGGCCCCAGCTGAAGCCAGGCTGTTGCAGATCTGGCACACATGAGAAGAGGCTGACTCATCCCAGCAGCAGCAAAAGCCCTTGCTTTAGCTTCTGACCCTCTGCAATTTACCTTGATGTCCATGTACCATACCAAGAGTCAGCGTGTGGCATTCTCCACTTCTTCATGTCATCTGCTCTCCATGCAGCCATACTCAGTGAATCCCTCTTCACCACGTGCTTAAAATCCCTCCTGAAACTGCCGGGCAGGCAGTGTGCTGCTAGGTGCTCTGCTGTTTTTTCATCCAAAGTTAATGAATAGAATGGTTACAGAAATGTGTCAGCTGAGCCAAGGAGCTGTCAGTTGAAATCATTATCTCAGTCTATGGCAGACAAGAAGGATGGGGGCACAGACTGGGAGTCTGAGAGTTTGTGAGAAGACAGTTAACTTGCCTGTGGACTTGGGATCAGAATATCCCTAAGGAAAAATGTATCTGGGCAATTCTTTTTGTCTGTCTCGAATAAATTCTTCATAAATGAGTTCTTTCTCTAGCAGGAAGAATGCTCTTTGGCATGGAATACTCTGCAGTCCAGGTATGCAGAGCACACTGTGAGAGCTGTGGATTAGAGTTAAGGATTACAGTGATTTTAATATTTTTTTCCTTTTAAGCTACTGAGTAGATTCAGAGCAGATGTCTCTGTTATGGGTCAATGTGGGATTGTGGTGCATCTTACAGCAGCACCAAGAGAGCAGCAGCCCAGGGCTCCCTGCTGCACTACAGAGCTGCTCTCCTGAGCGCAGCCTCTAATTTGCAGCCCCAGACTTTCCATCCCCTCCCCAGTGCCTTCACAGCCTCTTGTCCCTCCCACTCCAGGTACAGAGCAGAGCAAGCAGATTGTCTTTGCTCCCAGCACGGAGCCAGCCTTTGTCACTGTCCCCCAGAACAGCTTTGGGGAGCCCTTCGTACTCAACCCCAACACCTGGTCTCTGATTGTTGAAGCAGAGGGTGTGCTGCTGGTAAGGACCAGCCCCTGTGTTCCATCTACCACGAGGAGCTTCAGCAGCTCTACGGGGACAAGTGTCCTACATGGAATTAACTATCCTTTTTCTCTGCCTAGGACTATCTGGTCTTGCTGCCCAGCTCATATTATGAAGCTCCAGTACTGCAGCTAAAGATCACAGATCCATGTACATACCAGCCAGCCCCAGAACAAGCCACCCAGAAGTAAGAATCTCTGTATCTTTGTGCCATGTGGGACTCAGCTCTTCTTGGCCTGGAGTTAAGAAAAATATACAATGTGCATCTGATGAGGGGCTGGATGCAGTAAAACTGTTTTATGGAGTGCTTGCCGTGGTTGATAAAGTCTGCTGAGCCTGCATTGGCCTAGAAATCCAATGCACAGGTCACCTTATCCATGGCACAGTCAATCTGTGTGTTCTTACAGGCCCTGGAGATCTAACACAGTAAGACCAGAGCCTTTTCCTATGCCTGGATACATTCCCAGTGTTGTATATGTCAGTTAATAGTGCTGGAAAATGGCTGCAAGTTAGTGCTTGCTGGACTATTTAAAATTAATGGGCAGAGTCTGGTCGGTGCTTAGAGCATCTCAGTGCATCTGCTTGTGCTGCCCAGGACCCCTCTGTCCATGCTGATAGGGAAGCTGGGTGGGTTCTGGACATCACCCATCCCCTCCATTGTAGCAGCACTCCCCAGCACAAAGCACACTGCAAGGGGAGAAGTTTTTTGTTCTGACTGTTCTTGCTGGTCCTGTAACACATGGTCTTGCACCACAATTACTAGAGATGCTTCTTTGGGCAGGGCAGTGTTCATGTGTGTCCTTTGCTCTTACAACTGTTACGTAACAAAAGCTCTTTTCAAATTCTTGTACTTTTAGCTGCCTCTTGTATAAGTACCTCTCTCTGGATGGCTTCCCTGCTGTGGCAGGGGTGGGTGCAGTGTGCAGGCTGGACAACAGGTTACCCAGAGGCTGTCCCACAGAGCAGCTCACCCCTTCCCATCCCTGGATGGCAATGTGCAGCGGCAGTGATGTGAGTAGCACTTTTGCTTCATCCCTTGTGTGGTGGCAGTCACCTCTGCACTGTCTGGTGCTTTGCATACACCTGGACAGGTTATCAAAAGGATGTTGCACCCAAGTGCACCTCAGTTGCTCCATCAGTGTTGGGGCTGCATGCCCTGTTGCTCAAGACCAAAAGCAGTGTCTTGCATGCAAACAGCTTACAAAGACTTGCATGGTACGTGGTAAGGGCTGTCACACCCTCTCAGTCCCCTGCAGCCCGACTTGTACCCCTAGAGTGTTCTGTGAGAGCCTACAGCATGCAGGTAAGAGAGGTGAAGACACTCTGCAGACAGCTGAACACAGGGGCACAAACCTCAAGGTGTAAAGCTGGAACAAATCACCCCAAGCAAACAAGTAGCATGTGCTTCTGAGTATGGCTTGTTCTGCCCTGATTCATTCAGCAGCAACTGCTGCAGAGGGACAAGGGGAGATCAATTTGAAGACCAGTGCTGTGAACACCTTTTAATTCATGATCACTTGGAATGCCACAAATGAGTGCCATTGTGTGTCTTTTCCTGTGAGGGATGCAAACACCAGTGTTTGCTGCAGAGGATTTGTAACACAGGCATCGCATGTACTCGCTATGGGAGGTGGGACAGGACCCCCTCCTCCAGCTGTGTCTCTGTTCTCCAGGTGGAAGTCCAGCTGTCGCTGCCTATTGCCCAGCCTGGAAAATATGTGTTGGTGGTGGAGTATGCCAACCCCAATGCTTTGCATCGGGTGGGTGTTGCCATCAGCTCACCACAGTTAGCCATGCAGCAGGGCGCGTTCACCTTCTATCCATGTGTCTACAGGTATGGTGAGCTCTGAGAGAGTAAGTTCAGTCCTCCTGTGACTTGGCTAGGGCAGACTTCCTTGGTTGATCTTTTTCTGCCTTATGGCATAAGCAAAGCAATGCTGCAGTATTGTATATCTAAGCTGCATGTGTCCAAACTCATTCTAACTGCATATGGATTTTACTGACTGGCTGTCCCTGGGAACTGCATGGCATCCCTGGCACATTATTGTGCCAGCATGATCCTGTAATACCTCTGCCAAGTGGCCTATTGCTCCTATTTGCAACTGGGTACATTGGTAGGGGCCCTGGTTTGGGGAATGGCTTACAGGCAAATTTATTGGAGCTGCTGGTGAAAGTCAAACCATGCCCCTTACTATAGAAGTGTCTGACTCCAGGCTGCAAACTGTGCAATGGGCAACAAATGTCTGAGGTGTCCTTGGGAAACCTGCCAGAAAAGGCATCAAAAGATTTACAGGGACTTTGTCTAAATGCCTCCAGGACGTATAGCTGGCAAGACAAGAAATGTGTCACGACCCTGCTCAAGGCTGGCCTCAAAATCTATTTTTGTCTCTCAGTTTCCTTTGTCGAGGGGTTGCTGTGGATTCCCAGAGCAGATTGGCAACTTTTGAACTTATCTCAGAGGCCACGATTCGGTTCATCGCTGACCTGGCTGACTTCTTCTTGGTGAGGCTCCCTCTCACAGGTTGCTGTTCACAGGTTGCAAGGAGGAGAGTGGGAGCAGTACCTGACTGACAGAAGGGCTTTCTGGCTCTGGTTGGGCTGGATGCTAGATTTCCATCTATGTCATGTGCAGTCCAAGGTGGAGAGAGCGTATAGCAGCATGTTTTGTGATAGATCACAGGGCTCGGATCTGGGAGCAGATGCTGACAGGAAGCTGCTCTTTGAAGGAGCTGTGCAGCAACATGTCAGTACTTCTTCCCACTTTACCTGGAGACATTCATGGTTGCTTAGATGGAGATAGAAGTGGAGTTCCTAAACACCTAAGGGCCTGTACCAGGGAAGAAGGGGTAGGATATAGGAGTGGCCTGCTATGTGTTAGCCAGTGTCTGATGAGGGGATGTTTGGTGCTCTGATGGTGGACTCAGAAGTCACTGTAGGCTCCCAGAGGCTGTTGTGTAACTGGATGTCTCCTTTCCATGCGTGGCAGCACAAAGTGTACCTTGTTCCTGCTGAGCAGTTCACCATGGAGTTCGTCGAGCCGAAGGTGCATTGCATCAGTATCCATGGCATGTTCTCATCCAATAGGTGAGAGAGTCTGAAAACCCTCAGGATTTTAGTGTGAATGTGGCTGTAACTCAGAAGAGTTGCTTGCCCCATTTCCCTCAGCTTTGCAGCCTCTTAAGTTTTTGACCTAGCTAAAAGAAATCTGTGCCATAGGAGGCTGAGGTGAAGCACCTTGTATTCACCCACCAAGCAGGCGGTGCTGGACCAAGGGCTGGAAGCCAGGCGGCTGAACCTGTCCCTAGGCTCCACACTGCCTCCTGTGGCAGATACTGGGCTGTCACCATGAATAAGCTTGCTTTCTTGTACTTGCATGCATGCAGCAGGAGGTACTTGCTGTATTCTTGACATACATGTAGAATATGTGCACAGGAATTAGCCTTTGCGAGGTTTTTGTCCTTACTGCTAAGCCTGTGTCACAGAGCTGCAGGACCCAGTAAGAAGTTCTCCCTCATCAGTCATGCTTCATCATCTGCCATTTGTTAGGTTACAAAAAGGCATTATTGGTTGTGCTTTTCCTACCGGGATCCACAAAGCCTCTCTCTTTACATCCCATTGTCTCCTTTTGCAGCAGCTCCTGCATTCCCTCAAGATTCCTAAAGCTTTCCCAGTCAGTCGTTTTGGAGGGGGCTCAGGTTCTGCCTCTTGCCCCTGATGTCCCCCTGGCTCAGGCTGTCCATGTTGCTCCAGCTGGAGTCCCACTAGAGCCTGCACCTCGGCCTCCCACAGCAATGGACTCCACCACAGAGCTCATCCTCCTGCAGCCACCACAGGTAGCAGCATCAACATGGGGTGGGCTGGATTTTTCCTTCTTTCTTCTGTAGCTTTACCAATTTAGCAATTAGTAGCTTTGGAATTTAACCAGGACTTTAACCTTGTCTCTGAATCTGTAATTTCCATGGGCTCCTCTGTCTTAACTCCATTCTACCCTGCTTGGTTCTCTGGGCTCCCAGGAGCAGTGTTGCAGGTGGTACCACTAAGGGGGAAGAGTGGAGAGCTGGGAGGTGGATTCACCAAAAGTCTCACTGATAAGAGACAGTTGGGTAATTTAATTGGGGCAGAAATCACAGATGTGTTTTTTTGACTCCGTTCCTGTGTTTGTGGCCAGGCTGCTGTTGTGTTTAACAGCCGGATTCAGAACTTGGGGCGCTACGCTTTTGTTCTGCACTACTACCAACCCAACCATCCCACCTTCCCCGTGGAAGTGTTGATCAACGGTGGGCGCATCTGGCAAGGTGAGATGGGCAAGGCTCCAGGGAAAGCTGCTAGTGGGCAGAAGCCCTCAAAGAGGGGTCCCAGAAAGTTTTCCATGCCAAAAGCTAGTGGTGGGTTCTCCAAGGATTGCAAATATGAAGAAAGACTGACTCATCTCTTTGAAACCAGAAGGAGGTGATGGGGACTCGAAGGGAAGTGTGGGACCAATAGATTTGTTGTTTTTTCAGGTCAGACCAATGCTACTTTCTGTCCACATGGCTATGGGTGCCGGAGCCTGGTAGTTGCTGAGGACCAGATTGTCCTAGATGTTACTGACAATGATCTGATGGTGGTCGTTCGAGTGCCAGAGGGCAAACAGCTGTGGCTGGTGAGCATTTTTCCGGGCAGCTCCTGGGGCATGCTGGACCAGGCTTCAGCCACAAGGCTCCAGCAGTGCTGGTCTTTGGGGATTTCTGTGGCTGTGTCACCGTAAGAACATTTCCCGTCATCACTCAGTTCTGAACCAGCTTAGAAAAGTGCAGTCTTCAGCATTAGTGTTATAGAACTGAGAGCAGGATCCACAGAAGCAGGACCTGTATATGACATTTATCCTTCACTGTGTGATTTTGACACCAAAGCAAGGCAGAAACCTTGGGTAGCAGGGCTGCACTGACCAAAATCTGGGTAAATAACTGAAAGGCAGAACAGGAACGTATTCATGTCTGGGAGTTTAAGATGACATCAGGTGCCTGCTCTGTGTTGAAGCACAACCAGTGCTCCTCTTTTAGGGTATTCTGCCAGTGCATTTGAGTCACTCCTCATGTGGAGCATTAGAGCAGAGGGAGCCGTATGGATAGATCACACCAGAGAGTTGGCCCCTGCTCTTTCCAGTACTCAGGCACCTTTGTGTGTTATATAATGTCCTGTGAGGGATGAGGTTATGAGAAATTAAAGGTGTAATTGGACTTTTGAGTGAGCTCCTTTTGGATTGCATCCGTCAGCTCAGCTAAAGAACCTGGCTCACCCATCTTCTCCTCTGCAGGATTACATCCTCGTGGTGCCAGAGGACAGCTACAGCTCTCAGTACCTGCAGGAGGAACCCCTGGACAAGTCCTATGACTTCATCAGCAGCTGCGGCATTAACAGCTTCTATATCAAGTGAGGCACTTGGCTTTGGATGGCTGCTGTGTTTTATGGGGGCTGCACGCTTCTCAGAGAGCAAAAACATGTTCCCTTTGCAGGGACTGTGGGGAGGTCTCTGTTCAATACTTTCCTTATGTAGTGACCGAGCCTGAGGGTGTTTGGGGATGCTCTCCATCCCACCAATTTAGCACATGTTGATAGAAGAAATCCTGATGGATTTTGGGGTGGTGGGGAGGCTGCACGATGATTCCTCCTGTCTTCCTCTGCAGTCCCAGCACATCGTCGAGGTTTTGCCGTGACTCCGCCATCTCGCTGTCCCTCTTCTACAACAACGGGGCACAGCCCTGCCAGTGCCACGAGGCGGGGGCACGGGGCAGCCAGTGCGAGCCCTTTGGTGGGCAGTGTCCCTGCAAGTCCAATGTCATCGGGCGAGAGTGCTCCCGCTGTGCCACCGGCTACTGGGGCTTCCCCAACTGCAGGCGTAAGTTGTCCTGTCTCCTGCCTTGCTTTGTGCAGCATGGACTACTTGGCCTCTTTTGGGGCAAAGACAGAATTGGAAACAGTTGCATTTCCTAGCCTTGAAACAGCTTCAGGAAAGCAGCCCTGCTCTCTGCAGAGCTGCTGAGCTCTGCCTCCATTGCCCTGTGCCTTCCTTGGGCTGCGTGGCTCTTGCTTTTCCAAACACACCTCCTTTTTGTCTCTTGCAGCCTGTGACTGTGGGACACGTCTCTGCGATGAGGTGACGGGGCAGTGCATCTGCCCTCCTCACACCCTGAAGCCAGAATGTGTTGTCTGTGAGCCCCAGACCTTTGGTTGCCATCCCCTCATCGGCTGTGAGGACTGCAATTGCTCTCAGCCTGGAGTGCAGGAGCTGACGGAGCTTGGCTGCGACGTGGACAGCGGGCAGTGCAAGTGAGGAAGGGCACAGCTGGCAGTATCTCTGGTTGCTGCTGGGGTGATCGGAAACACTGGAAGGGTGCAGGGAGGAAACACGCAGGATAGGGAAATCTTTGTCAGCACCGTGTGCCTCCCAGCACGGATGAAGCTTAGCAAATACAGCAGCATAAAGCATAGGTTTCTAATGCTGCATCTTTTGCATTCCACCCAGGTGCAAGCCCAATATAATTGGGCGACGGTGTGACCTCTGTGCCCCTGGCTACTACCACTACCCCAGCTGTCGGCGCTGTGACTGCCATCCTGATGGCACTGAAGCGAGCGTGTGTGACCCGGTGACGGGGCAGTGTCACTGCAAGGTCAGTCCTCCAGTGCCTTCATGCAATGCATTTGTGCTTGGCTTGAGTCTGCTTGCTCTGGCTGTACAGCTGGTTTAGCCTTGGGGCTGTGGGTGTTTGATTCCTGCTGGGTTGTGCAATTCAGAACACCCTGACAGCCTTCTTCCCATCTTTCCTGGCTGCCAGGGCTCACTCACCAGGCTGTCCTGAACTCTGAGCCCTGTTGTCAGAGAATGATGCAGGTGAAGCTACCAACCCACTGACTCCTGCCCTTCTGTGAGCGGGGTAACTCAAACTGCTGCTCGGCTGCCTTCTCCTACTGCTTTGCAGGGCTTACAAGTGCTTAGTTCAAGTGAATTCAATGTTTGCTGGGTGGCGTGCTAGCAAACCCGTTTGGGAACTGCTTAGTTGTCTTTCAGCCTCACAGTGATGAACCTCGTTGGGCTTGATCACTCCTAGAGCCATCTCTGCCCTCTGCTAAGACCCAGCAAGGACCCTCTGACACTACTGAGCTTTGCATATCTTCCAGGAAAATGTGGAGGGCCCGAGGTGTGACCAGTGCCGCCTGGGGACGTTTTCTTTGGATGCCAGCAACCCCAAGGGGTGCACCAAGTGTTTCTGCTTTGGTGCCACCAATCGCTGCCGCAGTGCTGTGAAGTACCGAGCTGAGGTGAGGGACCAGCAGAGAGTGGCTGTGCTGCTGTCTTGGGTCTTCGCTGTACACTTGTCTCACTGAAAGAGAAGGTGTGAGGAGTGTTTGTTGTCCTGCTATGCTCATCTCCCATTTTCAGTCCCTTTTCCTGGTCTCTGGAGGGTGGAAAGTTATGGATGGCATTTGGGGATTATGTCAGGCAAGGGTGGTGCTCAGTTTTCCAGTAGCTTCATCAGGACGTGTGTGAGGTTGTGACCCTATTGGCATCTTTTCAGCCACACTGAGAATTGCTCTTCTAAGCATCAGCATCCAAATGCCTTCCATAGCTCCTCCAGGGCACAAGGGGAGAAATATGTATGCTTGATCTTCCCCTACAGTTTACTGACATGAATGGCTGGCTCTTGATGAGCAGTGATCGCCAGGAAGTGCCAACAGCCCTGAGCCTGCGGGAGCAGCTGCTTCATGCTGATCTCAGGAACCTCCTGGATGCCTATCAGGAGCTCTATTGGGTTGCACCTAGCTCCTACCTTGGGGACCGGGTAAGAGCACAGTGGCTGCTGGACCCAGCAGTCCTGCACATCCCTGACCCCACTCTCTGGTTGAGCATGGACAGCTCTGACTCAGGTTGCAGGTAGCAGCTGATGCAACTTGGCTCTTCCTTAGGTTTCCTCCTATGGTGGCCACCTGCGCTACGAGCTTCACTCTGACCCACGGAGGGGTGATGTCTTCATTCCCATGGAGTCCCGTCCGGATGTGATCCTGAAGGTGCAGCCCGAGCAATTCACCAGTGCCTCCTGCTAACGTGTGCAGGATGAGGTGATGACCAATGCCTTCCTTGCTTTTCTCAGGGAAATCAGATGAGCATCATGTTTCTGGAAGGCTCCTACCCTTCCCCAGGGGAGGTACATGAAGGCCGGCTGCAGCTGGTGGAGGTGAGTTAGCACGCTGTATGTACCGAGTGCTCAGATGCTACTGAAAGGAAATGACTGGCTTGTAGGCAGAAGTGTGTGTTGCTCTGAGCTCAGTATTTTTTGGATGGTCCTGTGTGCAGCCTGTGTGAATCCTGAGTTGGATTTGATGATCTTTATGGGTCCCTTCCAACTTGTGAAATTCTGTGATTTTTGATGGTGTCTTTTGCAGCAGAACTGGATGTGAAAATCCAGGAACTGCTTTACCTGTGCAAAGGGAGCTGAAGGTTGGACTGGATGCCATAACACGAGGGTTTGTTCTTCTTGTTAGTAACGACAGATCTTTTCCCTCTAGAGTAACTTCAGGCACACAGAGACGCACAACCCTGTATCGAGAGAGGAGCTCATGATGGTGCTGGCAAACCTGGAACAGCTGCAGATCCGGGCACTCTTCTCTCAGCTCTCCTCCTCCGTATCCCTACGTCGTGTGGTCCTGGAGGTTGCAACGGATGCAGCTACAGGTGTCCCTGCCAGCAACGTGGAGTTGTGCTTTTGCCCAGCTAACTACCTGGGTGACTCCTGCCAGGTAGGAGCAAGAGGAGCTTGCACTATTCTAGGCAGAGAGCAGTTGAACAGCTGCAGACAGACACCCCTCATGCTTGGTGCAGGTGTCAGTCTGTGGGGTTTGGATCACTGTGCAGAGCAGTGGTGCTCCACAGTCTACTTCCAGGCCAACACCTGAGGGTTTTAGCTTTGATCACAGATCAGGCTGTGCCTGAGGAAGGAACAGCATCTCCCAAATTCCCCCACACTGACCTGCTCACAGCTTCCCTCCTGGCAAGGCACAGCACACCTGGGGGATACGTGCCAGCTGCATCTGGCCTCTTGGAATAGTAGCATACCAGGAAAATTTGTTGAAGACATAAATCAAGTTTGTGCAGTACTTTGGAGGAGATCCTTTGCCTGGCCAGTTATTTCTTACTGCTGAGGAATAGAAAATTTTTGTTGTTGCTTTTAATCTCTTTTCCTTCAATACAGCCCAGTGGGAATTCTGTCATGGAAATTAAATGGGTCTGTGTGCTTTGCCTAAATGTTTCAGGCTGTTTTTCACATCTCCTTCTGCTCTCTCCTCAGGAATGCGCTCCAGGTTACTACAGGGACACCAAGGGGTTATTTTTGGGGAAATGCATCCCATGTCATTGCAATGGCCACTCAGACCAGTGCCTGCCAGGATCTGGGATATGCCTTGTAAGTAAACACTGAGACAGCATGGCATTTTGGAGCTGGAAAGCTGGAGTTTGGAATCTGTAGTGTGGGATTTAGAAAGCTCCTCACATGCAAACTCTGCCAGTGGGACCATGCTTGGATTATAGCTTTAGCTGCATGTGCCATTTTGGGGGTGTTCCCCACTCAGGGTCAGGTGGAAGATAGTCCTGGGAAAAAAGAGGGACTGCAGCATCCAGATACCTGGTGGGGGTATTTCCTGCTGGCAGTGCAGAGCCCGCAGCATGACTTGTCCTTGCAGAACTGCCAGCACAACACAGAGGGAGATCACTGTGAGCAGTGCAAGGATGGCTATGTGGGCAGCCACAATGCTGACGGGAGCCTGCAGTGTGTCGGATGTCCGTGTCCTCTTTCCGTTGCTTCCAACAAGTGAGCACCCTTGAATGGGATTGTCCCCACGTCAGGGCAGGTTTGGCCCTGGGGATGTCCCAATGCCAGCCTTGTCCCTGGACCCACACCTGCTCCCTAGCAGACCACACCGTGGGGCCAGTGCCTTGGCACCACCTCAGGTAATAGCTGCACTTTCCCATTCACCCCTTGTTGTTTCAGTTTCGCCATCGGTTGTGTGCACAAGGGCTCCAGCACACAGTGCCTCTGCAAGCCTGGCTACGCTGGACCCAACTGTGAGCGGTAAGGAGGATGGCACCTCTGTTTCTTGGACCATGGCCCCATGCTAGTCCCATGCAGCCACTGCTGTGGCAGGGAGATGTCCTAATAGAGACTGCCTCGGAAATAGCTGGCTTTGCCTTGAGTGTGCTTTGTCTCTTTCAGTCCCTTTCAGATGCACATACCCCATTGCTGTCTCCACTGCTGATATATTGTTTTAGTGTGGTTGCATTGCTTAGCTGTGCTTTGCCTTGACTTGCAGTCTATGATAAAGGCATCTTTCTGGGGTATCACAGTGCCAAACACAAAGCGCTTTGAAATCCCAGAGTGTTGCATCAATTACAAGCCTCTTGGATGCCCTCGCTGCTGTAATTGCTCAAGACTCAGGGGTGGTGCAGGCTCTGGGATCCCCCAGTGCCCTGGCTGTGTTTTAACTCTCTGTGTTTCTCCAGCTGTGCCCCAGGATACTATGGCAATCCCCTGGTGATTGGCAGCTCGTGCCAGCCCTGCGACTGCAGCGGGAACACGGATCCCAACATGCTGTTCAGCAGCTGCGACTCCCTAACAGGCACCTGCGTGGGCTGCATGCATCACACAGCCGGTGCGCGGTGCGAGGTCTGCGCCCCTGGCTTCTATGGCGATGCGGTGGCAGCCAAGAACTGCACACGTGAGTGGGACCAGCAGCAAGCACTGGGGGAAGAGAGACAGACTGACCAGGGACATGACAAGTGTTTTAGCAAGGTTGTACAGTGTTCATTGGGCTGTGCATTGCACGGGTGAGTCACGCACTCAGCTGCATGCCTGCCAGCACAGGCAGCCTCTGAAGATGATAATAGGAAAGAAAGCATCTCCAAAAACCTGCCCTCCAGCATCACAACTCCAGAGCTTCTCATCCAGCCCTGTTTGCAAGCTGCCAAGCCACACCTGGGTTGGAACAGCCTTGCTCCAAGCAGCTCCTGCAGCAGTGGTACTGGCACTCCCTGGGAGCGTGGGTGTACACAGCCCACTGCCAGCACTGCTCCTGTCTGTCTGAGGAATAGCCAAACTGCAACTCACTGAAGGGGAACTGCCCTGGGCAGCCATAATGGAAATAAGCTGCCAGCAGGAGCAAATCCAAGCAGAGAAAAGTTGTGTATATGCTGTGATTGTGATAAGGCAGGAGAAATGGGATTCCTTGTCAGGAGTAAGGAGGTCTGGCGTGACTGATGGGTCTTTTCAATTCAACCTATAACCATGTGTTTTCCCTGGCAGAGTGCAACTGTTCACCCTGTGGGACTGATTCATGCCATCCACAAACTGGTCAGTGCTTCTGCAAGCCTGGAGTGACGGGGCAGCACTGCGACCACTGCGAGGTGAGGCTGCCCGTGTACCATGAGGGTGCCTTTGCTTGTCATGGGTGCTCGGCTGCAGCCTCAGCAGTGATGCAGTACCCTATGGGAAGCTGCAGCAAACCTCATTTCCCTGCATGTATCCAGCATGAGCTGTGCAGGATAAGGGCGGGTTTGCCCTAAACAGTGCCCACACTGACCCACTTTTCCCTAGGAGGGGTACTACGGCTTCGAGGGATGCTCTGGCTGCCGAAGGTGTGACTGTGATGTTGGTGCCATGGGGAGCAGCTGCCATGCACAGACAGGCCAATGCCACTGCCTGCCCGGCGTCAGCGGCTTGCACTGCCAGCAGTGTGCCCCAGGCTACTGGGGCTTCAGTGAGAGGGGCTGCAGAAGTGAGTCCTGCTTCCCAGCTGTCAGGTCCCTCACGTGAAGGAGCGGGACGTGGTTTTGGTGGCATATATGTTTGTCAAATTGCTAGAGAAGGAAAACAACCAACTGTTGTTTGGGGTCCTGTGCATGTTGTCAGTTTGCACTGAGAAACCCCCAGCAGTGCATGCGTGTAAATGGGCAGAGATGCAATTGCACAGCTGGAGTAAAGCCACCTATTCCCCTCCCTTCAGTGTGGCGAGAGCACAAAATGATGACATGGCTGTTTCCTGCTTGTTGAACTTGGCAGAGTGTGAGTGCAGAGGGGGCTCTTGTGACCCACGCTCTGGGGAGTGCACCTGCTCCAACGGGCTGACGGGGAAGCAATGCGACGTCTGCATGCACAACTATGAGATCCCCGTGGCGAACGGCCCAGACAGCATGAGGTGTGAAGGTGTGTATCCTGCAGTCCCGGGGAAGGAGGTGAGGGAAGCTCTGGCAAAGGACTCTGCTGACTGTTCCATTCTCTGGGCAGTGTGTGACAGCTGTGTCCTGCTCCTGCTGGAGGATCTGCAGAGCATTGAGATGTCCTTCCCCTCCATCCGGAGCCAGCTGGTCAACCTCAGCGCCAGCTCCATCGCCTGGGCTCGCCTCCGTAGTCTCAACAGCACTATGGCGACTGTTGCTGTGCGTGGCAGGTCTGGTGCTGCTTTTTGTCTGTTTGTCCTGGCCTGCTGGCTTGATTTCAGCACTCTTCTTTTCCAGAACCAACTGCGTGAGTACCACAGAGCCATGAACAAGGTCAGGCAAAGGGCTGATGAGCTGGAGGATGAGAACACGGACCTCACAGAGGATTTAAATGCGCTGCAGCACAGGGTAGGATATTTCTTCATCTTCCCATTGCCAGAGCAAGAGTTCCCCTTTTATCTAAATTGAAGGCTTTGAAGGCTGTGAGAAACCCAGCTCAGTCAGGCTGCATCTCCTGCTCAGCTCAGCACTGGGCTGTGGGTGCAGGGCTGTCTTACATGGCCATGCTCCATGAGCTGCATTGCTCCCTTGGAGGGCTGTTAAACATGTCATGAAATCAAGATGCCTGGAAAAATGTCTGTATATACATGTATCCATGTTTTCAAAAACCCAGCTGCAGAAGGGTTGCTTAAAACATGAACTTATGCTTCAGCTGATAGTTCTTTGTGTTTCAGATGATGATGACTCACAGAAAGGCAAGCCATTTAGAGCAGCATACAAGGGAGACTTACCAGAGAGGAGAACAACTCCTGCTAACTATTCAAAGTATTCAGAAAAGCACTGGAGGTAAGTGAAGAGTCTCTGCTTTGTGGGTTTCTCCTGCTGGGAATGCCACGTTGTCACTTTGCAAACAGCACAGAGCACTGCATTGCTTAGAAAGGGCCATGGAAAAAAGTAGGGGGAAATAAAACTGTGATGGAGATCCACACAGACTTGTGACTGTATAGATAGACCAGGGGATATTGAACTCAGAGGAGGTTCCAGTTGGATATTAGGAAGCATTTCTTCTCCAAAAGAGCAGTGATGCAGTGGCACAGCTGCCCAGGGAGGTTGGGGGGTCACCATCCCTGGAGGTGTTCCAGAGCCTTGGAGATGTGGCACTGAGGGACGTGGGCAGTGGGCACAGTGGAGTGGTCTGGGGTTGAACTTGGAGATCTTAGAGGTCTTTTCCAACCTCAGTGATTCTGTGATTGTGAATCCCAGCTGTTAGACTGAACACCGTGTTTGGAAAACTATATCAACATGGCATAAATATTATTAAAAAGCATAAAACTGGTCTTTTGGGAGAGATTTAGTAAAACAGAGAGGGACTTGGATCTAGGAGAGGAGGCAAAGCCACAGGAAAGTGCTTGGGATGTAACACACATTCCTGGTAAGGGTCCAGGGAACAGAAATGTGGCAGTGCCCTCAAGTGATGTCTCAGGCTGGGTGTCCAAGCACTGCACAGAGGCTGCCTGCATTTTGGTGAGAGTAAGAGATGGATGGTCTCCGTTGCAAAGGGACTGGGGTGAGGATGCTAATGAGACCTGTGTTTCCTTGCAGACCTGGTGCGGCAGATGGCCATGTTTGGGGCAGCAAACACCAGCACCACCTCCACTGAGGAGTTTCGGCAGAAGATGGCAGAGGTGGAGAGGATGCTGAGGGAGATGAAGGAGAGGAGCCTGGGTGGCCAGGAGGAGCTGGCAAGGCGTGAGCACAAAGAAGCTCAAAAGTGTGAGTGTGGGTTAGCAGCACGGAGCAGAGCTGTTCTGACCCTGCTTGGTCTGGTTATTGGCAGTCTGAATAAGTCACCCTGTGTATCTTCATATTCATTGTCCCATGACAGGGCACTATTATTCAGAATAATAGGGCTTCAGATAAGGGTTCTTCATATAGAGCTTTTCAGTTGCGGCTGGGCATCTTTCTGAAAGAGATCCCATCCTTTTCACTAGGGGTTTGTAGACAATATTGTATGAGATCCTGTTTTATCTAGACTGAAAGAGGAAAGTGAGACCAGAATTAGGCATTTCCACAGCCAAGCACAGAAAGATGAACACCAGTTCTCATCTCCTCCACCCCCAGTGTTGCACCGGGTGAAGAGCGAGCTTCATGCCCACTGGGAGTCCAACCAGGCACTGATGAGCAGCATCCAGGACTGGCTGGCACAGCACAGCTCCCAGCTGATGGATCTCCGTGATGCCCTCAACGAGGCTGTCAACAAAACCAGGCAAACAGAAGACTTGAACAGTTTGAACCGCAACAACCTGGAGGAGAGTCAGGTAGACCTGCACCAGATGAGCCCATACTGCCATGCAGTGAGGGGGAGCCTGCCCTGGCCCCATTGGCTCCTGACTCCACGTCTTTGTGTCTAGCAAAAGAGCCGAGAACTCCAAAAGCAGTTTGGGCTGGTGCAGGAGACCCTGAGGATGGCTGAGAATGCCCTGGCCAAGGTCTCCAACTTCCTACAGAAGATGGAGAGTGCGAAGGAGGTGTGTGATGGAGATGCTTTGATGTGGGCAGAGCACAGTGGGGCAACCATTGGGGGTGACACATGTCCTTGCAGGCATATGAGAAGCTGGCAGCCCTTCTGGATGGGGCAAAGCTGCCTCTGACAGAGCGAGTGAAGAAGTTCTCTCCAGCCAGCAGTAAAATCCCCATTGTGGAGCAGGCTGAGGAGCATGCCCGGCTCCTGGATGAGCTGGCAAGGAACCTGTCCAGGTGAGGCTTCTGCCCAGCTCCCTGGTTCTGTTATCCTGCTGGGGTTAGGGATGGGATGCTACAGCCCCAGCACTGCAGCAGATTTGCAGCAGGGTGTTTTCTCCAAGGCTTGAGGAGCCTGAGGAGCCCAAGGTGTTTGTTCTTGGGAACAGGAGCCCAGCATGAGTGGTCTCTGTGGCCCTGATGGCTTTGTCTTCCAACACAGCATTATCCAGGGCACAAACCAAGATGGCTTTATCCAGAGGGCGATCGATGCCTCCAACGTCTATGCCAGCATCATTGAAGCAGTGGGAAAAGCTGAGCGAGCTGCCCACGACGCTGATGAGGCTGCTGGCGAGGCTTTGATGGTATGTGCTGTGCAAATGAGAGAAAGCAAAATCTACAGCTGTGCAGCTTTTCACACCCACACACAGTGGTCTGCTGCCCCTTCCCTTTGAGTCTGCAGCACTTTGTGCTGAAGAACGGAGCAACTGGTGAGGCCAGGGCTGGGCTTGGAAGCTTCAGGTCACTCCATCACACCCCTGCAGCCTACCCCATTGCACTTGTCCAAATGAGTATCTTTGTGTGTGCTCTCTGGGCCAGGAACTTGAATTCATCTTCCAGGCCCTTTTTCAGCACAGCAAATGTTTGTTTTACAGAATGTCATATCAGAAAATCTCGGGGCCATCTCTAAAGAGCTGAAGAGGAACAGCAGCAACCTTGAGGAGGGTGTGAGGAGAGAGCAGACAAAACTCAATGGGGGTGAGAGGGGCTCCATCACAGGGTGATGGCTTCGGGCTGGACAAAGATGCAACATGCAGAATATGTGTTGTTTTTGTTTTTTTAATTGCAGCTATTAAAGGCACTCTGCAAGCAGCAAAGGAGAAGCTGGCTGACCTCCGTAGGAAGAAAGAGCAGCTCTTGAGCCAGCTGCAATCTGTGCAGGATACGCTGAGCAGGGACCAAGGTTTGTTCTGGGTGCTCTCTGCCTCCATCCTTACACCCAGCTTGTGACCCAAGGCTGCTTCCCTCCCTCTCCTGACCATTTTGGGGGTTTTCTTCGTATCTTTCCAGAGGACACCAAGGAGACAATTCAGAATGCCAAAGCAGCTGCCACAGAGGCCAACGAGACAGCTGCAAGAGTGGAAGAGACCCTGAGCACCATGAAGAAGAATCTGGATGAGTGGAAAGACAAGTATGGAGGCCTTCGAAATGAAGACCTGAACCAGGCAGTCCAAGATGCCAGGAAATCTGGTGAGTGCTGATCCTGCTCAACCTCCGAGGCTGAGAACACAGCTTTCAGAAGCTGTGCTTTGTAGCTCCAAGTCAGAAGTGAGAGAGCCAACTCTGGGCGCTTCAAATCCTGCCCCTTTACTTTAAATCTCAGTCTGCAGTATGTATATCACCCATGGCTTCATTGCAGGAAGCTGCACGTGCTGGAGCATTTTCAAAACCCCATATCAAGGCTGCTGTGTGTGGGGAAATGGTTGTGTGATTCAGCTTCCACTGCTTTCGACTTGCATGTCTCAGACCTGCCTGAGCTTCGCATCTCCCTCACTAATGCTTAAAATAACTGCTTCTCTCTCATGCCAGTGTCCAGCCTGGAAAGCACCATCCCACTGCTGCTGGGGAAGCTGAGCAGTCTGGAGAACAGGAGGAATAAGAATGCCACTGTGTCAGAGAACATTGTGCGCATCCGGCAGCTCATCACGCAGGCGAGGAACGCTGCCAGCAAGGTGGGCTTGTGGGTGCCAGGGGTGTGGGGTGAATGGCGGCTTACTTGGGGGTGTTTTGTTAATGGGAGAGGTATCTAGAATAGCTCTGGGGCTACCAAGCAGGGTTGCTTTCTCATGGGAAAACTCCCAGAAGTGCACTTGGAAGAGCTGCCGGGCACGTGAGGTGACAGCAGTGGGTTTCAGCTCTTTAGAGTTGGATTTCTTTCCCTCCAGGTGAAAGTCCCCATGAAGTTCAATGGCAGCTCAGGAGTGCAGGTCCGGATGCCGAGCAACCTGCAGGATTTGGCAGCCTACACGTCCCTCAAATTCTACATCCAAAACCCTGAGCCCAGGAGCCAGCAGGATGGGGCAGAGGAGGGGCGGTTCATTCTGTACCTGGGCAGCCGTGAGGTGAGTTGGGACAGGAGGGAAGCTGTAGGTAGCTGCTCCCCAGCTCTGGTGCACCAGGGAGAGCATTGCTGGGTGCTCTTGCCCGTTCTAATGTCTGGCTCTGTCTCTCTCCTATGTTCAGGCCACTGGAGACTACCTGGGTGTTGTACTGAAGGACCGCAAAGTGCAGTGGGTCTACAAACTGGGCAACGAGGAGCCAGCTTCCCTGACCATTGATGAGGAGATTGGAGAGCAGTTTGCTGCCATCAACATCAATAGGTTGGAAATGGGTGTGACATATTCTGAGGCAGCTTGCTGGGAGCCTGTCCCTGCAGTGCACGTGGGTAGTGCTGGGGAATTGTCAGGGAAATGGTTTCACCACATCATGGATGGTCTGGGGGGGCTGCCTTCAGAGCTGTGTGGGGAGGCCCTTCACTCTGGGAGAGCAAGGTTGGCTCCTCTTTGGGCATCTCCACTTGACTTGATCATCCCTCCCTGATACAGGATCCTGCAGTATGGGCAGATGTCAGTGATAGTGGAAAGGCAGACGGTGCATGAGACCAAAGGAGACAGCGTGGCCAAGGGGGAGCAGGGGCTGCTCAACCTCGACCCACACAACGTGGTCTTCTACGTGGGCGGCTACCCACCCAGCTTCATGGTGAGACAGGTTTCCTAGGAGGTATCAGCAATATCTTTGAAGCATATTGGCAGGAGAGCCCATCATGTTTTCATGACAAACCCAAAATCAAACTGTTTGGTTACGTTCCCAGCCCCCTCCCACTCTGCGTTATCCCAACTACCGTGGATGCCTGGAGCTGGACACGCTGAATGAGGAAGTGGTGAGTCTGTACAACTTCCAGCATACCTTCCAGTTGGATACCACTGCTGAGAAGCCCTGTGCAAGGTAAGGCCATGCAGTCAGGCAGGGCAGTACCAGTTCGACAGGCTCACCCTAACCCTTGGCTGTCCCATTTGGGGGCAGTTGGCTTTGGAGTGATGTGTCTTGTCTCTTCTTGTGTATTTCAGGTCCAAGTCCACAGGAGATCCCTGGCTGACCGATGGCTCCTACTTTGATGGTACTGGTTATGCAGAGATCAAGTTTGAGAGTCAGTTTGGCACAACCAAGCGCTTTGAGCAGGAGATCCGGATTGTCTCCTACAATGGCATCCTCTTCTTTCTGGAGAATCAGGCAGGTGCCACTCTTCTGGGGAGCCTTCACCCTTCAGTCAGTGTGATGGGGGCAATCTCAGCCCTACCCGCAGGTGTTCTCCATTCAGGGTTGTGAGGAGAAGATGGCTTTGGAGATTATAGTGCTGTTTAAAGCAGTACATCTGCACTATTGTTAAAAGCCACCAGAGGGCTGGACACGGCCCCCTCAGCCAGGGCAATCACTAGTCTGGTGCCAGAAGGACTGTCCTGAACTCCAACACCCATGCACAGAGCTTTGAGCTGGACCGTGGTTCACCGTAGCACTCAGTGTTGCCAGGATCATTTCCATTGGCCCCAGCACAGGGTTGCTGCTCACACATGGATCCCTCGTTGCTGTCACAGTGACAGGTTGAGGTGTCAGCGGCAGGATCTACTTCTGCCAGTGCTGAGCCCTGATGCTGAGCATCCAACCTGCCTCCCACAGGGACAGTTCCTGTGCCTGGCCATCCGGGATGGGAAGCTGGTGCTTTACTATGACTTCAACACAGGCCTGGAGATGGCAAAGCCCAGCAGCAACTCTTCCTCCATCAGCAGCGCCACGAACAAAGCGGTAAGGGGGGAGTGGGTGTCCACGTGGGGGTTGGCTCTTCATCCAGAGTACCAGCCGGGAGTCTGGAACCTTGTTTTGGGACAAGGTTTAAAGCCTGCAGGCTCCGGGCTTCCTTTTTGAGTGTACTTTTCTTGGAGACATGAATTGGGCGTTTCATGCTCTGCTCTCTTATGGATCCAGCTGCTCATTTTTCTTCTCTGTCTGCAGATCCAGATCTTCCTCCTCAAAATGAATAACAAGAAGCGCATCCTGGTGCGCCTGGAGCGCCTCACCATCTTCATGGTGGAGCAGGAGAACTCCTTGGAGAATGCTGTCTCCTACTATCTGGGCGGTGTGCCTCCAGCAGTGCTGCCCCCCAGGTGGGTCTGGCCCACCAGAGAGCGTGGGTAGTCTACAACTTCACCTCCAGACTTTGAGGGTGGGCCTGGCCCTTCCTCAACAACATCCAGGACTGCTCAAACTTGGGGGGAGGCTTCCTCTTGCTACCCATCACCGTGGGCTTGAGGATGGGACATCTCCAGGGTGGGGTGAGGTGCTGGTGGGTGTTGCTGACCCTCCTTAGCTAAGCTGGATGCTGTGAAGCAGCCTTCTGCATGAGGCACTGCAGCCACACCTGGTCACTGCGTGTCCTTCCCAGGTGCTCTGTCTGGGGGCTGCAGGGCTGGATCCTCAGTGAGGTTGTCCTGTTAACACTGCCTGTTTCTCCTGCAGCCTGAAGGCACTCTTCCCCACGGGTGGGCCCATCAGGGGCTGCATGAAGGGCTTGAAGGCTCTCGGCAAATATGTTGATCTGAAGCGCATGAACACTGTTGGTGTGAGCTACGGATGTACCTCAGACCTTCTGGTAAGTGCACTGCTTCAGCAGCTGGGTCCAGCAGGGAAAGCAGTATGGGCCCCTAGGACAAATTCAATCTCCTCTTCATGCAGAAGTATAAAACCCACAGCTCCATAGTGCTGGGGGCCATGTTGAGGTGCCCCCCATGGTTGGCCATAGCACTGGCCAGACCAAGTGAGATTCTGGATGCCTACAACACGGGGGCTGGCTCTCACCTTGCTTCCATGGTGCCTCTTACAGGTAGCTCGTTCCATCAGCGTCCATGGCTATGGTTACCTGACCCTGGCCCTGAAGGATGTGCCTGCACTGCAGGACTTCTACAGTGGCTTCAGCTTCCAGACAAGCCAACGTGAAGGGCTGCTGTACTACCACAGTACACAGGTGGGCACCCACAGTACCCCCCAGTTGTCCCGGTAGTGGGACAACCATCAGTTTGTGCAGGAGAATCAGGTGAAGCTCCTGCTTGGGAAAGAGGGATTTTGTTGAAAAGTAAGTGTGGATAAAAGGGTAAATCCAGTGAAATCTGGATAATGTCGGTAAATGGGCCCTACCTTGGGGCTTGCTTGCCCAGCAATGGCACGATGCTTTCTGCAGGAGGGGACATGCCAGGTGTCCCTCCAGAGGGGCCAGCTGGCCTTGAACCTGCTGGAAACCAGAATCACCACTGAAAATACCTATGCGGATGACAGGACCCACTACGTGGCCTTCTACAGTGATGCCCAGGGGTATGTCTTGGTGATGCACAGGTGCTGAGGGGCCAGCAGCCCCAGGGCCCTGCTCATCCTGCACTGCTCCTACCCCATAGGGTGCGGCTCTACGTGGACGATGAGCAGCAGGACACTGCAGCTGGGGCCAGGGCCAGCTGGAGGCAACGGAGGCAGCAGGATGACCGGGCACTCTTTCAGCTTGGAGGCTCACCAGAGCCCGGTGCCCTCAGCAACCTCACCGGCTGCATTGGGAATGTCTTCGTCAAGCGGTGAGCATCACTGTGCTGCTTCCCAGTGAGCAGGACTCAGCCCCCTCCTGCCTTTCGCCTGGCTTGGTTATGGGAACCTCTTCCCCCTGTGTGTAGGAGGTCAGAACCGCAGATGGTGGTGGATCTGCAGCAGAATGTGGAGAGCATCAACGTCACCATGAGCTGTCCTTGGGGCGAGCGGCCGCAGCAACTCAGAGTTGCTCTGAAGAAGGACAGGAGGAAACCCAAGGTATCTCCGCTGACAGAACTCCCATCTTCTCCAGCCACCACCGTAGCCCCTCAGTGGGGGACCCTCCCTTCACTCTGTTCCTCGATGCACCCCATGTAGGTGTCCAGCAGGCCCAGCTCCAAGGACCGCCGCCACGACCAGGCTGGGCTCTGCCGGCCGCAGCCCCGCACAGCCAGGGGCACCTTCCGCTTTGGGGGATCCCCGAGCAGCCGCTGGGAGTTTGAGGAGATCCTGGCCTCCTTCAGCCAGAGGTGAGGCTCACTCTGTGCCCAAGCCATGTGGGCTCAGCCATAGAAACCATCGCTTGCCCCTTGCGGTAATGGGAGGGCAGGGGCAAAGGGATCCTGTCATCCCTTGTCCCCGCAGGTTCCATTTCTCCCTGGAGGTGAGGCTGAACTCCTCTAACGGGCTGCTCTTCTACGTGGCGGGCAAGCGAAGCACCTTCATGGCTCTTTTTGTCTCCAACGGGCGCTTCATCTTCCTGGTGGCCATCGGTGGGCGGCGGCTGCGCATTCGCAGCAAAGAAAAGTACCATGACCAGCGGTGGCACACGGTGAGCAGAGCACTGGGGCTCAGCAAGGCCTCGCAGGGCCACTTTGCTCTTCTTTCTGGCTTCTCCCACTACACAAAGCCCATGGCCCTGGCATCCATCTTTGGTCCTTGCAGGTCTTCTTCAGCAGAGACCAGAGCCGAGTCCAGCTGGTCATCGATGGGCTGCGAGCCCAGAGTGCTACAGTGGCCACCACAGAGCTCTTTGTAGCCCGGACCCCTTTGTACATAGGGGGTGTCCCAGATGGAAGAGCCAAGACTCACATGCTGGTAAGGGCTTGTGGGTGTCCCCTGGCATCACCCCATCTCTACTGGCTCTTGGTCCCACAGCACTGCCCCGTGCCCCTCTGTGCTCACTCCCAGAGCCTATCTCTGCAGGGCACATCAGTCTCCAGCTTTGACGGCTGCCTGAGGAATCCACAGCTGGATGGGAAGCCCCTGGGTGCCCCCTCGCACACCTTTGGGGTGACGCCGTGTTATGAGGGTGCTATGGAGTGTGGGATTTTCTTCGCTGCAGACGGCGGGTCCGTCACCCTAGGTACCCCACAGCAGCCCGGGCTGGTTCCCGTGGTCCTGGGACTGGAAAGGATGTGTCTGGTGGGAGGTCCCTTGTCCCCTTCTCACCAGTGGCACTGCATTTCCAGCTGATGCACTGGCAATTGAGCAGGACTTGGAGGTGACACTGGACGTCCGTCCCCACAGTGCTTCTGGGCTCATCTTCCACATCGGGACAAGGAGGAGCCCCCACCTCATGCTGTACATGGAGGAGACAAAGGTAGTGGGAGGGATGGCTTTCCCATAGCCCCAGTAGAGGCCATCTCTTTTCCACCATGCTCAGCTCAGCGAGTTCTGATGGGTTTGTCTCTGCTAGGTCACCATGAGAGCCAGCACTGGGGCTGACAACTTCTCCACATCAGTGACGTGCCCATCTCTCTGTGACGGGCAGTGGCACTCCATCACAGGTGAGGGGATAGCACTTTGTCCCTGGGTATATTGCTCAGCCCTCATTTACTGGGGGCAGTCCAGTGCCCTTCCTTAGATAGTTAAACCCCAGCTCCCACCTGTTTGCATTTAATTTGGGAGATTGCACCTGCCACTAAGTCATTTGCTAATTAGAGTCATCACCTAATCTTGTTAGAACTGTCAGACCTGGCAAGATGGATGGATGGAGCTGGTTGCCAGGTCATGGAGCCACTAGCAAGGCTAGGGCTGCCCTGTGCTGCTGCTGGACTTCTGCAAGCAGCACTATCCGACTCTTGATTTCTTTCTAAGCTATCAAAAGGAAAAACATAATCCAGGTTGAAGTGGACACAAAAAGAAACTATGCAGTGGGACCCAGCTGGCCTCCTGCACCCAGTGCAAGGGCAACATTCCACCTAGGAGGGCTGCCAGGTGAGTTGAGAAAGATGCACTCCAGCTCAAAACACCCCAAAGCAAGACCTGTTATTGCTTTGCAAGTAAGGTGTGCTTAATCCCTTACTTAATTATTAGTCCAAAGCTTGGTTTTATTTCTTTTGCAGAAGCAGATGAGGCCAGTACAGTGTCAGCACTACCTCCCTTCCCTCATTATGTGGGCTGTATAAGGAATCTGCTGGTTAACCACGGTGATGTGAACCTGCAGCAAACAAGGACTGTCAGGGGCTCTGTTGGCCTGAAGGGTTGTCCTGTGCTGTAAGTGCACCTTGGTGTACAGCCTGACACTGGGAAACTGCACTGTTCCCTGGATCCCTGCCTTCAGCTGCGAGCTCTGGTCAGCCAGTCCATCTCCAGCGCCTGCAGCACAAGTCTGTAGCACAAGGCTGGGGCCAACATCAGGGAGGGGCCACAAATCCATGGGGAAGGAGAGCAGGGGAGGAAGGTGGAGAGAAGGGAGCACTTCAGGGGCATCTTTTCATAAATATAACCAAAAAGTTGGAGCAGGGTATGGAAACAGGTCTGCCTCCTTTCCCAGTGGTTAAGCATCTGCAGCAGGCCTCATGCTGGCACACAGCTTGTGTTACAGGCTGGAGCATACAGCAGCTGTGCATCACATCCCAAATCCTGTTCCCTTTACCCCACGCTTGTAATACACATAGGTTTAGTTCACTGAACACTTCAGGCTATTAATGACAGTCACAGACTGCCTTCTGCTAAAGGCAGTAGGCAGTTTGTTTTATGCAGGTAGGACAAACTTGGATGGATTAATTCCATCATTCTTGGGTTTTTATAAACAAGGATGCATTTAACCCTTCCCCTTAAGGTCAGTCTCTGTTCACCTGCTACTGCTGTGCAAGTACAGAGCTCTGCAAGGGGGACCTTGGACAAAATTCTGCTCGCAGAATTAGCAGTATCTGCCAATCAGATTAATTTATAAGACTTTTAAAAAGGAATAAAGTATGCTGGAAGAACTGCTGAGGGAAAGCAGAAGGTCGTCACCGATGCCACTCTGTACTCTGTAGTTGCATTCAGCACAGATTAGATACACTGCTAGAAGTCCTGTTGTACGAAGCAATAAACTGTTGCTTGAAAGGGAAGAAATAAAGGTTACCTCTGTCCAGCTTTGCAATGTCACTGTAGTCACCTGCCCTGCCCCCAGCTGCCTTCTGTCCAGCCTAGCTCATCCCTGCTAATAGTGCAGTCTTCACTTGAAAAAAAACACAACCAACACATTTTGCTCCCAGAACACCTAGTTCACTTGTGCACTTACACATCATATATATATTTGTGTGTGTATATATATCTAGCCACGTGGGGACAAAATCTTGCTTCCAAAATGGACTTATAACTTATATATTGTTTTTTTATGAGGGGTAAATATTGTAAAGTGGGTTTTTAACATGTCCATCTTCAATGTAATTATGACCTGTTTTTAAGTGGTAGTATTAAAGATGGTCTTTGTAAATCACTGGTACATACTTTGGAGTCAAATAAAGTTTTATGTTATTCTCCTTCACTTTACTGATGAAGAGCAAATCTTAGACAGTTTTCAATCCTCCGGCCTTTTATCACAAGGAAAACTGAAGGATGGAGTTAGCCTGCCATCAAAAGCATCAAAACCCAACTGCACTGAACATAAAGAACAAGTACTGCTTAGGTTTATGTTGAATAGACTGAGAAAAAAACAGTATGGCAGATAAAGAAAATTCCTTTATTTGTAGATTTATATAAGCATAATATGAAGTTAGTAATCCTACTGCAGTTGCTTAAGTTAGTATCTAGGATATCTGTAAGGAAGAGCAAATAATTTAATCTAAACTCATATCTTCCTCTTCATCTTTCTTGTCCTTAGAGTCTCCTTCCTTTTGGTCTGACTTCACACTGTTCTGCATTGCTTTGGCAAATGCTTCTACATCTAAAAGTTAAAGAAATCAGTTATTTGCAATAGAAATTTTGCAATTTCTGGGACACAGAATTCATTGTCTGCATGAGGCTATGTCATCAGTTGGAAAGAAAACAGTTGTTTCAGTAAGAACCTATTAGCAAAGAAGAAAATCCAAATGCTCATTCACTAGATAGCATTTGGATTTGTGCAATTTCATCTCGTGCACAGATAGCCTCAACACTGAATTGGTTTAATAATGGAACAGATTCTAAATGTCCATCAGGGATAACTGCCACCTTCCCCCTCTGCTGGGTAAGGCCCAGGCTGTGCACTCCCTTCAGCTGAATGGTTGATGACTAACACAGTAAAAAGCATTCTAAACAAGGCGCCCAACACCTCCAGTCATTTGTAACTTCTTCAAGAAATCAACCACAAGGCTCTGCAGAATCTCCCATTCCCTAAATGCAATCCTGACACCAGTACTGTGTACTGTGTACCAGTACCGAGCCTTTTCATTTTAAAAAGAGTAGCACAAGAGTCACCTTTTGGCAGGTACTCACAAACTAATCACTGCCTTCTACATTCAGTGGCTATGTGCAGTGCCAAGAAAAATAAAACAACAAACCAACAAAAAGACCAAAAGAACAACCACAGCAACAACAAATCCCACCAGTTCATCATGTTCCCAACAGCACTGGTACATACCTCCTTTATTTGCTGCATCTATGGCCTCTGCAGGTAAGCCAAACTGACTCATTAGCGGGCCAAGCTGTCCTGAAGCTAAGGCAGCACTGAACATGCTCAATGCCTGTGAATTGGAGTCAAAGAGTGTCAAAAAAAACCAGTGTGCATTGGGTTTCTCCAGCACCACGTGGCTACACTGCAACAACAACATGAAGGCAGCAGTTTGAGGATGCTTTCACACCCTGTTACAGCACGTTGACCACATGGACTACCTGGCAGCAGCCTCTATCCCTTAAAGAACACAAATAGTACTGCACCTTGGCCAGGCTCAGACATGCCTCTACACCACAAGCACTGTGTTTCGTAATGAGGAAGTATTTGCTCTTAATCAGCTGCGTGTCAGTAGGCACAAGGCAATAAGCTGTGCCAGACTGAGCAACACTAACGTCACCCCCTGCCAACTAAAAACCTTCTTAGCCAATGGGATTTTGCATATTGGGAAATTTCAGTCAGCATTAGTTGAAACTGGCCCAACAGATTTAATCTGATGAAGTAAAATGGACAGGCCTGGAATTAAGTACTGGGTTTTACAGAATTAAAAAGGAACATAATGCTACAAATATGAGCATCTCTTCCTTTCTGTGCATTCACTTTAGTAACTCAACTTTAAAGAGACTGCTTACAGTCCATTCTTTGACAGGCAGTAATGAATTTGCTACTTCTCTGCTGCCAATTGCCAGAAAGTGTTTTAAATAATGAGAAAGGTAAAGTCCAAATCCAAAAGTGAAGGTAAAACAACCTGTCTGGTCTGCCTTTGGCTGACCACAGGAAGAACTAGAGCTCCATGAAATCATGTCCCTCCTTTCCACTTCTAAGGATCAACTTCCTAGTCTGAACAGGGGAGGGAATCTGAGAAAACAGGGCAATGTGAATCATGACATGTGGGGAAGGAAGGAAGGAGAGCAGCACTTTATGATAGTGGGTAACTACCTGCTGGAACTGAGGAGACGTCAGGGTGTTTTGAATCTCTTCTGCAGTTTGTGGCAGAGACTCCCCTGAGGGAAGGTAAGGCATCAACCGCTCCTGAACTTCAGCATTAGCCAGAATGGGAGCCATTATCTCGGGAGTCAGAACAGTTGCCAGGTCAACTAGGAAAATGAATAAATGGTTGGCTGTTAGACTATGCACAATAACCCAGATTTTGTTATGTAAATGAAGTGTTCTAGTCAGTGGAGTACTGAATCATATTTAGCACACTGCTGGCATCCTTCCTCCCCTTCTTGGTTTTGCAGCAGGAATAAGATTCTCAAGGCAGCCAAGAAAAACAGCACTTAAGTGGAAATAAATAAATAAAATTTTAAGACACCTTTCAAATTGGAGCAGGACAGGACAGTGAAACAACTCCAAAGGACTCTCCTAGATCCAACCGCTGTCTGGTCAGAATACTGTTACCTTGCTGTCCTCCTGCTCCAGATGGCACGTTCATAGTAGCTAAAATGTTCTGGAGGTCACTCAGTTGGATGGGCTGGGTTGGGCTCGTGGCTGAGCTGGTTCCGTTACCCGAACTCGGCACGGGGCTCGGGCTGGTCACAGATGCAGCTGCAGGAACGGCCGGGGCAGGTGTTACACGGGTAGAAGAGGTTGTGGAAGATGGTGTCACAGCAGCTGACTGGCTGCGAGAGCTGGAAAGACATTGAGGGAATTAATTCAAAAGCAAAAAGCTTTGCCTCTTCTTTCTGAGAAGTTTCTTTACAAGCCCTTACAAAACAAAGGGCTAATAACTTCCTCTTAGAGAAGTACCAAGCAGTCTTAATTCCCATTAAATTTTCTGCACAGTAGGCAGTCATTCCTTCCATCTATGTAGCAACTTCACACTAGAAAAATATAGCAGACTTGGACCAAATGGGTGCCCTACCTGGATGATGAACTGCTGGTAGGGGGTCCCCCGCTTCCAAGTAGGCTGGCCAAGCCAGGACCCGTCAGTGCACCCAGCCCACCTTCCATAAACATAAAAGAACAACAGGTTTAGAAATGCATTCTTTTTCAGGTTTCCTGTACCTCCCTGGTCGAGAGAGAGGTCATTCTTGTACCTGAAAGGTTTTATTTGCTAAAATAAAGGAGGAGGGGTCAAAAGAGCCCAGACCAACCCTCCCCACCCCTCTCTGTAAATATACAGCTCTCATTGTCTGACCGCATCCCTATTACAGAACTGTCTGAGAAGACAGTTGCACATTTTGGAAATACTCAATTTCCAGATGTACACAAGGATGAAATTACTTTGGTTCATGCTGTACACACATGATCAGTGTAACAGAGCCCCTTCCCATCATCTGCTAGTTTCCAAAACTCCAACTCTTCTCTAAAACCTAAAGCCAAGGTCCTCAGCAGAAGGGCGCAGGGGCAGCCTCTGAATCACACCCTTACATCTGCATTTATTGCAGCTTCACATCTAACACAGAGATGTAGCAGAAGCGAGTCCTTAAGCACATCACAGACAGAACAGAGACCAAGACCAACCCTGCACAGAACCAAAGCGCTGCAGGGAGAACAGTGATGAAGAAACAGAGCAGGAAACCAACACCTGGTCTTCCAGCAAACTGAAACAAACAAAAGAAATCAGATCAGAGCCTCCTTCTTCCCTGCACCATGGAGAACACCAGCTAAAAAGAACTAGAGAAAGGTTTGGCTCCTAGGTCTGCTGGAGCTGGCAGTGACTGACTGTCCCCCTATGACTCCTTTGAGCCACATTTGCCAGATGCTCCATTTACCAATGCTTCCTACTCAGTAGTTTCTTTACTACATCTGATCAAACACACTTTCCAACCCAAGCATCTATATTTATCATCCACCTTTTGGGAACTAATCTGCAGACGACAGAAGTACGCCATTAACAAACACAATTAACAAACTGTAGAACACTGGAGTCAGAGCAAGCACCAGCCATCTGCCCAGTACTCTCCTTTCTATAGGACCCAGTCGTGCACCATGGTATCATGCCTGTAATACTGCTCATCTATCACAGAGCTTTCACAGCAGCAGGATGAAGCTAACCAGGCTGCATCACGTGCTACTCTATTCAGTTCCTCCTGGCTAGGAAAAGTTTACCTAGGAGCTGCAATAAAAGCAAAGACCCGAGCGAGATGCAAACCAGATGTAAAACAATCAGATGCTACTTGGGGAAGAGATCCGCAAGGATTAATCACAACCCATTTGCTGAGGCAAGCAGATGAGTTTTTTGGCTTTACATATCATGCCATCTTATAGCTAGATGTAAAGGCAAAGAAAGAACTGTTGAAAAATGTGCTCAGAGTAAGAGGAAGCAAGTTTCAGGAGTCCTGAGAAGCTTCAAGAAGGAAGCAAGAAGGTCTTTACCAAACACATGTTAAGAAGCTGGAATCTTCCATCTGCACATCCCAACATCAAATTTGCACATTAAGCTTACAGATACACTACTGCTAGATCAACAAAAATGGACTTTAGTCACTGCCACCTGCTAAGCATTTCTTTGCCTACTTCAACACCAGGGTCTGACATCTCAGTAAATGCTCTACTGGCCTTGGAGCACAGGAGCACAGACAGCATTAAGAACAGACTGCTGCAGTGACTCCAACACAGCTCACGTTCCCTTTAGAAAAAGCAGGGCAGTACTTCAAGCTCTCCCCAGTGTTGCCCAGAAGAAGAAGCCCTCACCTGAGCTTTCTTCTACTGACTACAGGTTTCTGCAGGGCAGGAACACTCCAACCTTCCTCTTGAACTCCATTTTGCACACAAATAGTCACTGGATCAGAAATAGCGTGAAAGAATCCACAGCTTGACAGCTGGGACATCCACCTGGGAATCCCTGGTTTCCTGCTCCAGTGAATATTTAGGAGGAAGAGGAGGAAACTTATTAGGGGAAAAAAAAAAAAAAAAAAAAAAAAAAAGGCAGATATTTCTTGCTGCCTGTGCTGTAAGATCAGTGTCATGTAGAACCTGGTACCCATTTCCTGCCTTTTTTTTTTCTTTTTTTTTTTTTTTCTAGTCCCATAACTCATTTCTGAGGCAGAGCCTTGCTTTCTCACGTGAAAGAAGTGCTATTCAAATCAACAGCACTCCTTGGAAATATTGTCAGGTAAGATTTAACCTGGCAGGAGAAAATACCACTTTGGCATAAAGATATTAAAGCATTTTACCAAGTCCTCCTAAGCCCGTTGGTCCGATCAGCTGCATGAGCTGGTTATGGCTCATGTTTCCAAGAAGGCTTTGCAAGCCACCCTCACCTAAAAACAAAAACATTCTGAAACACAACATATTCACATAGGCTTTTTTTTTTTTTTTTACAGCACTCCAGCTCAAACAGCAGGAGATTAATTGGCATCACATTCTGTATGGAAAAAACAGTTACAAGTGTTTACTGATTCACGACGCTCATAAAAGATAAATGCAACTTGGCTTCATAAAAGGTAAGACTCCGGAGAATCAAAAGAAAATATACTTCATCTGGCAGTCTTAGCTTTCAGTCTGCACCTATTAGTACAGCACAGTTTATCTTGCTAAAGGCACGTTTACACTTTTCTGGTATTAACACTGTGCCCAACTCACCCTCCAAAGTCATGAGGAATTTCTCCCTAGGGAACTACAAGTGCTCAATCTAACAAAAGGCCTCTCACGTGAAGGAGCAGAGAATGGACTGTACCTCCTAATGCTGAGAGCTCGTGGCCTCCGCTCGCATTTCCACCCAAAGCACCAGGCATTGGGGGGTTGTTGAGATACTCATTCACTTTACGGCAGTGTTCTTCATCCTTGTCTGTCTTCGGCTCCTGTAAGAAAGTTCTTCTTGGTACAAGGAGAACTGCAAGTCATTTATTCCAACACTTTTCTTATTTGCTTCCCACAAACCTGCATCCAGAAGAAGAGTCGCTTTGATCCTGCCTTGAACTTCAATACATACACACGGCCAGTAGTACACTGAGGAACCCTTTTGAATTCACAATCATCAGGAAAAATAATCAAATCCTGGAAAACACGGCAGCAGGAACAGATATTTCAGGAAACACGTGAACATTACTGTCAGCCTCCCAGAGACCTCTGGCCCCCTCCCAACCATCTGTTCCAAAGGGGATTTAGAAGGGTAAGTCTGTCAAGTCATTGTAGCATTCACATTCTAAACCATCTCAGAGCTCTTCCAGCAGGGCAGGAAACAAGACCAAGGTGACACAGTGCCTCAACACCTCAGCAATGAAACACAACGCCATACTCACATCTTCAACGTTGCCCGAGGTCCTGTCCTTCCAGCAGAAGTGGATGAGGGAATCATCGGTCTGCTGGATGTAAACAAGGCCTTTCCTCTTGTCCGGGGTCACAGTGCTGCCCTTCAGGGACATCTTTCCCGCCCGGAATTCCACCAGGTATTTACTTGAAGAGCCACGGGAGCCTGGCACCAGGCTCGGAAAGAGCGCGCCTGAAGACATCCTGGGGACAGAAGGGCGGGCTGACACGGTGAGAAAGCTCTCGCTGTTCTCAGCGTGACACCGCACCGCGAGTCCCTCGACTCCAGAACCGAGGGCGCTGAGTTACAGCCAAACGCAGAGCCTGGCGAAAGCAGGACGCTGTGTGCGGCCCCGTTCTGTGCACGGAGCGCAGCCGCCGGATGAAACGAAACCGCACTCATGGACTGAGATCGCCTCACACCACGGCTCGGCAAGGCCGCGCTGGGCCGAGCAGCCCTCACCCAGCCCCGCGACCCGAGCCCGGCCCCGCCGCCTTCCCAACGGCAGACCGCCATCCGCAGCCGGTCCCGTGAGGGTTGCGGCTGCCCTCTGGGCCCGGGCCACCCAGCTGCCTCCGCAAAGCGCGGCAGCCCCGCAAGGGACCGCGTGCCAGGCCCGACCCAGGCCCCCTACTCCGCTTCCTCCTCCCCCCCCCCGCGCCGGTACCTGCCGCCTCGCCGCCCGCAGGCCCTGCGCCGCTCCCGCTTCCTGCCCCGCGCCCCGGAAGTCCGCCCGCCGCGGGGTGGGGCGAGCGCCCCCTCCGCCCTCCGCGATTGGACGACGCGGTTGTCGCTCAGCGGCAGAGCCCGCCCCCTCGCCCTGCTGTGTCATCACGGCGGAAAGATGGCGGCGCCCCCATCCCCCCCCTCCGCCAAGCAGAGGTCGCGACCCCCCTCTCTTCTTCAAAACGAGCTTTATTCAGATTTACAGCTTTACAGTGTAACACTGACGTCCGCAGACCTGTACAGACTTCTCTAAAAAGCCAGAGACGGTTGTTAATAGAGACGGGCATCGACAGTTATTAAATATTACAAAAATAAATGCATTTCACCCAGCGCTTCCACAGGGCCGGGCCTCCCCTCCCCCCCCCGACCCGCTCACGTCCACGACACAAGCAGAGATGCCGCAGGGCAGAGCCACGCCGAACCCTTTGTGACCATTTCGGGGAAAGCTGTGGAGACGCTGGGAGCACTTCAGCCCAACCATTTCCACTGCTTGGTTCCAATTCACTAAGAAACGATTTTTAGTCATCACACAGCTGCAAATGCAGCCATTTAGTTGTTTGTTTGCTTTTTAATCTGACCAATTCAGGGCATGTTCCTGTCCTCATCAATCAGGTTCCAGCCATCCCACGAGCACCACTGAGGCAGCTGCTCCCAGCCCTCAGACACCGGCACACGAAGCTCCCAGTGCCCCCACAACGCACTCCCACACAGCTCTCAGCAGCCACTCCATCCTTCCACAAAGGCATCACTTTCACCTCACGCCTCCCCCGTCCTCCTGCCCCCCCCCCCCCCCCCCCGGCACTCAGAGCTCAGATTTAAATCACTTTTTCCACAACACACATCGTGGTGACCATAAGTGACCTGGCCATCTCCACCCGTGTCCTCACACAGCTGCCCCTACCTCCCTGTACACAAACCTCTCTCACCACCTAGAGGCCCAAAGGGAATTAAGCATTTATTATAATTTTCTTTCTAGATGGTTTCTCTACAGTATTAACATATACTAACACAGTTATCTTATATACAGTGCTTAATCAAGTTATAAAAGTGACATTCTTTTAAAAGGTGCAAAGTTAATTGTTTTGACATGTAAACTACTGAGGCGAGATCTGCATTTAAAATACACTTTCTTTCCACTTTCAGAGCGATCACAATGTGCCAAGGGCATCCCGTGGCTCGCCAGGCAGAGACTTTTCAGCAGCAATGAGAAAATATTTTGTAAATGTTTTCAGTGAAGAATAATAAATTAAAAGAACAGAGTTGGAACCCATTCGAGATTTCCCTATAAGCATTACACTAAAGAGAGGGGAGAATGGGCTAAAGATGTAACTAACTCTTATTTTAGAAAACTTAATTTATTTTTAAATTACATGAAATTCCTAAGTTTCAAACAAACATGGTATAACTCTGTTTTTGCATAATGAAAAGGGTGTTTAAATTAAAATTCTTATTCAAGAGAAGAGAGATGCTAACCTGTCCATTCCTCCTTAAAAATAGAGTATTTACCAATTACTCTGCATTTTTTCCATTCTATTCATATGCTTTTAAAGAGCACTTGACTCCAACATTAAATGTATAATTTAGCTTAAGCAAGTTTTAATCTCCTGCGAGATGTTAAACTGGCTTAGCCTGTGAACCTTTTCAATCCTCATCCAGTAAGAATGGTTCCGCAACGGGCAGAAAATCTGCAATGAACATTCCAGCACCTGGAACGGTAACTCACGTTGATTTTTACAAAAAGACTCAAAAGTATTTTTATGCTATCCCATACTGATCAGCAAGGTCTTTTTAAAAGTCAAGCATCTGAGCGTTTATTAGAAAGAAAATATAAATTTGTCCTCTGAGCCATATTACCACATTTAGTTTGCGTGTAATGAAAATCAGCAAAGTATAATTTTTGGCAACAGAATAATGTTGCCATGAGCACATTTCAGGTTAGGCCTTTTTATTGCCCTGAATTTTTTACCATTTGTCTCAGTTTTTCAATGAAGACGACAACTAAACCCCCCAAATTAAAGTTAGTCCAATCATGTGATGCATAATTTGATACAAAAAGTTTCTCCATGAGTATATTAACCTTTTGCTTTTTAATCCTATCACTGGGATAGAAGCACAGTCTGCTCTTCAGATGAAACCATCAATGTGTTTAGGCATCAGCTGGATCAATTCTTCCACAAATTCCTGAAGGTGCTGCACTGGTTAGCACTAGTGATCCCCAAATCACTGTAAGCCTAAATGCAATGTAGCCATTTTCCTTCTTTGCCTAGTTACTCAAAAGCTTTCATTTAAAAAAAAAAAAAAGCAACCTTAGGATTAGTTTTAATTACTAGAACTAATTTTTCAAGACTCCCTTCTCTCTCTCCTCACCAGAAGTGTATCACTTTGAAAGATAATTAATATATCAGTTCGGTAATTGATCTGTAGTTCAATTATTTCCATCATATGGCTTTGACGTTTCAATATGGAACAAAAAAATTCCACTTTTATGACATCACATGCTCACAGAAAACATGTAATAGGTAACTATGCCGCAGCTTGAAATTGATTCTGCTCTTTTACAACATACAAAACAGATGTGACCTAATAATGAAAAACATGCAAACAAAAACATCCCAGAAATGAGATCTGTGTGGATATACATACCAAGTGCTTCCAAATAAAAGTTTAGTCTAGAAGCATATTTAGTGCCAAAGCTGCCAGAAGTAGTGCAGAAGATGTAAGCCTCCAAGTGGTAGCAAGCAATATATTTTACATTGTAACCACCTCTGACATTCCTGCAATTGCTCCTGAAGTTTCTCATACTTTAAGAGCAGCATCTGACTTCAGAAAAAGCACGCATTGTTTAATGCACCTTGCTCTTAACATATGTTTTATGTAATTTTATCACAGGTATATAGTTTAATGCTCACAGTGACCAGAAATTGTGAAGACTTTGTAACAGACGACTACAGTTTGAGAAGCTAAAGTTGTTTTTTGTTTCTCAACGTCTTTGAATTATTGAATCATATTGAGAGAAAGGGGCCAGGAGCTCCAGTCCCCACATAGTGCTACATACTTATGAAAGTTTCACATGCATCTCTTCATGGGAAATATCCACAGTACTAGATTTTATCATGTTCGTACCTTATGAACTTTTCATCCCTGCTCCAAGTTCTGAAAACTTAGATTCCTCACTACTTCTAAGTAAAGATGGTATTATCTCTATTTTCTTAAAGTTACATAGTTTTCAAGGATGTTATGAACTCTACCAGATACAGCATACCTTCCTGACAAAAACTAGGAAAAAAAAATGGAGATCCAAAGGTCCCTTTAAAAATTAGTGAAAATGTGATGATTTCAGATGTAGCTTTATGAAAAGAATGCAACAGTATTTGGCAATCCAACATTAGTGATCATTAAATCCTTGATTGTTGTTGACTGATAGATGTTTTGTTAGGATTTACTTAGAAAAGCTGAATTTTGTTATTCACAAAACCAGACTAACTGGCTTACAATGAAATCTAGTAACTAGATGTCCAGATGAGATGAGCTATTGGTTCCATTATTTCAATATATGTCCGGACAGTCTGAGAAATTTCTATCAAAATAGCCACCTGAGTACAGCCAATCTGAAGTCCCAGTGTATGGGTTAGTGCCTTGATGAAACCACCTGGAGAAAAAAGAATCAGATAGTTAGGAGGGTGAACAAAAAACCCAGAACTCTGCTTCTTTCCCAAGAACATTACTGAAAACACTGATATTTCTTACTGGAGGGGGAGAGCCTCTGCCAGTATTCTGAGCATGAAAAACAATGCATAAAGATTCCTGCACAGTGGTCACTTCTTACCATTCATTCCTTTTTGCATGAAGTCAGGAAGGAGTATGAAATGAATTTTCAAATTGCTGTCTTATTTCAAAAAAAAAAAAATAGGACTGATATTTTTGATCATATATTGACAACATGCAGTTATTTTTTACTTTATAAGAGTTTTTAAAAGCAGTTTCTGAAGTAACTATCCAAGAAGTCCTAGAAGTTTGAAAGTAAAAGGCCTTAAAGGGCCACAACATGCTACTCAACTGCCAAAAGTTAGACAGGAATTGGTGATGGGAGGAGATGGAACTTAATGTTTTATTCAGTCTATGAAAAAGATGAGTTCTGAGAGCTTAAAACGAAAATCAAAAGAACAGCATTACCAGTTATTTATGACAGCCTTCAGCATTTATTATAAAATAATTTCTCTAGCACAAAATTATCAGCAATTTGGTTTTCCAGCTACATTATTTAAGAGTTGACCAGCAAATTACTACAAAATAATACAAATTGTGCTGTCATGCAGGAAATCAAACACACGCTGTCTTCACTAAAAGCATTTCAGGCAGTAAAACAGCAGCATTCAAAGCATTACATAAATGTCCAGTTTCCTGCTCCTTACCTTGTCTGCCACTCCACTTCATCTTTCGCACGCTCCTTGCGAGCAGCTCTTTGTTTCTCCTCTAGTCTCTCTTTTTCTTTACTAGCCACATCTAGCAAACATTTCAACAAGAACAGTTATTTAGCAAAATGGAAACAAAAATGCAGAAAACAGGGAAAAGACTGCAAAGAAACAAAAAATAGTTCATTCGAATGAGAGAAAGTGTTTGCTGGACACGATCTACTCAACAATGACAACTGCAGGTGACAAAACTAAAATTGTCATATCAGAAATGTTGTGACTACAAATAGAGCACATGGTAAAATTACAGAGTATTAACCACCCAGACAGTGGGAAAGAATTCAGATTGAGTATAACTGCTTTTTTCCCCCCCCCACTGTCTGATAAACACCAGAGCAAGAGAAGATGTCTGCCAGCATCCCCCAACAAACATGCAATGTCCTCCAACACAGGATAACAGTCTTGAGATCCACCTGGGACACACTTGCTCTCCCAGGCTGTTCAAGGAGAAAACAGGCATCATACTGTACAAAAGCACGATCGTGATGTTAACAGTGCTTTGAGAATAAGAAACTGAAGATACCATTCCGATAGCAAACAACCCCCATTCAGTTATCCCTCTCAGATTTTAGCAATGTGAAAACATTTTCTTCAAACACATACCCATGTTTCCATTTTCCATGTTTCTGATATCTGGACGTAGCCGACAGTCAGTGGGAGCTAATATTGCTTCCATGCCCTTCTCTAGCTCATTGAGACTCACAGCGAAACTGGTGAAATTGTACATCTTAAAGACAAATTGTAGACAATACGTGTTATTTTGGCACAGCAGCAATAGGTTTCCTGTACTGAATGGATACAACAAAGCTTCTAAGAGAAAATACTGACTCAAACCCTATTCCATTGGCCACCTTGAAAGCAAGACAGGCTCATTCCAAACTGACTTTTTTTTTAATAAAAAGGGGAATGAGGAGCGCTATGGAGATCACAACAATCTTTGCTTCAGAAAATAGAAACATATTTCCTCTATATCTGATATTAAACACCATGATTTTTCTTTAAAAAGAAAAAAGTAAACAAATCTAAAACTAAGAAAACAAGTCATTTGTCCCAGGAAAGTATGCATGTTTTCATTCATTAATTTCAGAGACCATCAACTTAGGTTAATATCCAGATGCCCAGTTACTGCACTTTTGGAAGCCTGCCTTCCAACAGCAGCGTTAGCAGTGGGGAACACACATCCATATTTCAGCTACTCCTCGCAAAGATCTCATCGATCACACAATGAAGCAGCTGCAGTCAGATCACACATTCTACCAACTCTGCTGTTTTCAGCACAGAAATGAAACACACAGCTTGCTTCAGTTTAATTTTGCTGCTGCTGCAGCAAGAACTGCCAGAACCTGCCAAGAAGCACACTGAGGACACTTTCAAAAGGGCTTCCCTTAAACATTACTCATGCTCCCTGGGCTGAGTCACTAGTGACAGAACCATACACATTGATTGAAACAGTTACCTGTGATGAGTTGGGTGGCCTGCAATTTATTCTCCAAAGCAATTTACTGCCTGGTATAAACTGCACTGTGTCTTGAACTTCTGGCATATCGTCAGCTTCATCGTTTTCCGATTTTATAACATCCTCACTCTGAAACAAAGATAACACCATTACTTCATCAAGTTCAAATGAGTCAAGACTGCAGTTTAAGCTAGTTTCTGTAACGGCACAAGAAAGATAGATAGCACATGCTTGCCTTTTAGATACCGACTGCTTTTTCTTTTGCAAAAGTACCTTGTTTATTTAATTAATGAGGAATTAATTACTGTATGAGTTCATCAATTTTATTTCAACTAAAACGTGCCACCTTTTCATGTTGTCAAGCTCCACATCAGTTTATACACATTAATGCACGTGCTGTCTAAAAGTTGCAGTAAGAATTCAACAACTACTCTTAGAAGAAACTAGTATTTCCCATTCCCAGAGAAGGATCTGGCCAGCATCCCCATTCTCAATGCTATGGCACGTGCTAGCAGGGGCAATCTCATAGAGCTGTATGATAATTTCTGAATTCTACTCAAGGGTGGAAAACAGGATGAAGATTTTTGTTTCATCATCTCGCTATTTTTATTCCACCATTCACAGACCTCAATCACTTTTGTTCTAGCTATCTATTTTAGGAAGAAAGTACAATCTGGTTCTGCAAGCAGTTAGAGAAAAGAAAGAGGCTGCACACAGCACAACCACAGCAGAAAACATCATCTTCCTCATACAGCTGAAAGGCAAGCAGAGCACACACACATCAAGCATTATCTCTACACAGAATCAGGTCAAACAACACCAGCTATAGTGTTCAATCCACTTGAACTGCACAGACCACAGATCCCTTGACAGCTTTCCTGTCTACCTGACTACCTGAAGACCTGCTTTCTGCATGCTTGGTCCCTACCATCCACCTGAACCACAGGAGAATCTGTCTCAGAACACAGCTGCATTGTAAAAGCTCAGAGGATTTCAACATGAGAAATCACCTGAAAGCACAACCATCAGAATGGAAGAGGCAATATCATTCTACTATTGGAATGTCACAGTTCTCCTCTCTTATTTTCCTTCCGCCCCCTTTGATGTGCCTCATTTATTCTCTTCAAAACAGTTCCTCCTTTAAATATAAATTCCACAGGAAGGAAGGAAGGAAGGAGTTGACTTTAAGGTGAACGAAGTATTATTTAAAAATAAGTCAAAATACAAGCCTGCACCATGACAGAATCCAGAGGCAAAAAACAAGGCCTACTGTTGCTCTGGATTCCTGTCATGTGAGTATTTAAAAGACAAACTGAGTCTCCCAAGCAGAAGCTAATCACTTTCAACTTTAGCTCATCATTTTCATTTTGCATAAGCAACCAGAGTCCACAAGACTTCTGTTGATACTGGAAAACACAACAGTCCTCTGCATCGTACAACATTTTGCATTTTCCATATAACCCTGAGGCTTTGGCAGTAACTTATCTGATCCAGACAAGTGATGAAAAAATCCACAAATTTCCAGACCCTTCTGCTTTAAAGGCTGTCTGCACCAGAAATTCGACAAGGCTGCATCACCCAAGAAGGCATAAATGACTTAAACAGGGTACTTAGGGAATTTCCTTTTTAAATGCCTACATTTGGATATTTTCAAAGGCTCGGGAGCTGATATATGACGACAACTCTGAAAAGTCTCCAGCAATCACAATTTCTGTAAGCAGCTCTCATTAAAGCCAACATCACTTCGAAGCACAACGCCTTCTCATGAAGCTGCATCCCTCAGACCCCTACCAAAAGATAACAATTATAACCCCCCCTTCATGTACCACCACCTGACCATTTCTGAAAATAAGATGATTTCCTCTCATTTTATGTATTTCGATATTTTTACTCCCTATAGGATCCTAAATCTTACCGGCTTCAATTTCTTTTGCTCACCACCTCTCTTCTCATTCTTTTTGTAAGTCTCATATGTAGTGGGATCAGTGCACCACAAGCATTCTGTCCACTTGCCATAGATGACACACAGCTTCTTTCTGCTGCAGAGAGAGCAAAGGAGAGTTAGCTTTTGCTTCCCATAAGGCCTTCTAAGCCAAGTCGTACAGATCCTGGTCTGCATTAAATATACAGCTTCCTACCCTGCTGTCTTCTGTTTCTTTGCAGATTTCTTAGAATCCAGATATTAGATTAATACAAAGAAAATGATTCACCTTCAACTAGTCTTTTTGGTATTCAGTCCTGCAGAACAAATTCACATGATTTAGTCACCTTTTGCTACTGTTGAAATGAGTGTGGGCGCAGCGAAGCCAGCAGCTTACAGTACAGAGCCCGAGAGTCACATAACAGCCTTGGGCTTGATTAAATACTTTCAATAACTTTATTCTCATTATTTTAATCTGAAGACTAGAATTGCAACTCTGCAACAGTGAAATCAGTTTCAACTACTCTGTGCTTTCCCTGGATACCTTCACTCCAAGTGGCAGGACTGGAGAGTTTTCTAATACTGCTTGGAAATCCTTATCCCAACTAAGAAATTTAATACCCACACTGAGAATGCAAATGGTTGTAAACTCCATTGCTAACAACTTTGCACGCACATCATCACAGTCACCACATCAGCACTAAAGCAATATCACAGTGCAAAGAAACAGAGAGGCCAACAGACACAGCACTTACTTTTTGTCCTGGATGTATCCCTCTACTCTGTGAAGCTCTTTTCCAAACAGCCCACACGGTTTAAAATTAAGGACACATTTATCTCCAGTACTGCAGAGGAAATTTCAAGTACACACTTCAGGAAGCGAGCCCCTAAACACATCAATAAGATCACTTCCCCCTACCCCCCCCCACCTGCACTTTATTTTAGCTTTTTACATGTAAGTAATGAGAGGTAATTATTCATATCATAATTTTTCTTTAATTATGGTTTATTATCTGAGTTATCACAGTGAGGTATGTGGCCAAGTTTCTGTATTAAACACAAAGCAAAGAGAGACCATCTTGGGTTGCAGGTGTGAATTTAAGAGACAATTGTAGATTTGATGAGATGGAAGTACCAGCACAGAGGCCTGTTGGAATAAAGCTTCAATCTATTCACAAAAAAAACAACCAGGTGCTGTATTACAGGTGCTGCATTCTTCTGTAATAAAGAAGTTTTCCCCAAAAAACTCCTATTTTACAGAAGATTATTCTCTCCTTTATTTTATGTAAAGTAAAAAGCTTTTTTATAGCCCGTTGGCAGAGCAATTGACATGCTCTGTGTTCATGTTATACTACTACTCTACAGTCATTTATCTGTGCTGTACTCTTAATTGAATACATTTTCTATTATCAAAATTAAAAGAGAGCCAAATGAAAAAAATCAAGCTGATGGAGGCCTACAGCACACCTCCAGCAATTATGCTATTTAATGGTTCTGGAATTACACTTAATTTCTGTTCTCTGCCAATAAGGCTGAATTTGAATAGGTTGCTCACAGATGTAAAAGCTTCGTAGCCCATAAGCCATCTATCCATTCATTTGCCTTTTCATTTACATTATTATGATACTAAACTCAGCCCAATAAATAGTTTCTATTTGTCAGAAAATGGGAAGAAAAAACACTCTGGGCCTACAAATACTGAAGGTGTGTATCCCAGGAAAGTATCTGTTTTGAAACACAAGTAAAAAGGACCAGGCACCAGCCCCATGATTAGCATTACCTGTGATTCACGATTTCTACCGTTCCATATTGTTCTAGCCACAGTTTACCAATAATTACATTATGTACACAACAGGTTGGATTTGTCCATGTGTAAGCTTCACTATGTCTGTAAAGAAAACAGAAAAATAAATCCGTTTCTCAAGCTTGCAGTGGAATGTAAGCCTGTTGTAACTCTATTTGTAGCAGAGCAAAATATTTACCACTTCCATGAACAGCCAGCAGCTAACTTCAAAACAGAAAAGAAACAGACTTTTCTTTGTAAGCCAACGACGTGCTGCATGTAAACATGAGTGCAAGTTAACAATGAGATATGCCCTTTCCTTTCCTCCTTATTGAAGAGCTGAATTAGCAAGTTTTACAGTTGCTGTGCTTTTGAATACAAATTCCAGCTCAATAACGTGAGCTTTTAAAGTTGTCTGTGATAGAAAATAACACTCAGATGAGAACTGGACTGACAAAGCCTAACACTGCCTTCTACTCAGCTACCGCAGCAGCACTGCAGACTTCTTCCTAAAGAACTTTCTTGTAAACGTGTATCATAACCCAGAGAGTTTGGTTAGGTTTTCTTGTAACTCAAAGTGGTCCTCTGAGTTTTCCAGCAAAAGTTAGCCCCCATCAGATTAGCAATCAATCTGGTTAGCAATCAATCCATGTTAGAAAAGCATGCAAACTCTATTTTAATACTAAAAACAAAACAAAAAAGCAGAAATAAGCAGCATCCTCTGTAACAAATGCCTTGGGCTTCTAGTTCCATTAAGTATGGAGCAAACAAACATACTTAATATTTCCAACTGTCAGACAAAAAAACCAGATCAACAAAGTCTGAATTTTCCACAGCAAACTATATTCAAGTGTGGTTCAGAATAATGACTACTCTTCAAGTGGAAAGAAAAATCACCCCCCCAGCCTTAGTGTATGTTTTGATTCATGAACTTATTGACAGCAAAATCTGTGGAGCATAAAATATAACAGAAGACATTCATGCCCTGTGAAGATGAATTGAGACGTTTATTTGTGCTGGAAAAGTGGGGAAGAATCGTGCTTTCTAACGCAGAAAACACAGTCAGAGTCAACATAAACACAGCACTTGAGCCTGATTGATGATGTTGTTCCCTAAACTTAAGTCTGGCCCAGAATAACTCTCAGACTTCTCAAACCAACAGACTGGTATGAATCACAACATTAAGGATCTCAAAATCTGAGCTCAGCTTCTGATGCTAACTTGATGCAAATATTTAAACCAAATGCTTCAGTCATTTATACTGCAATTTAAATCTGTACCGTGATTTGATTAGGCAGAACAAAAATCCTAGTTCTACATAAAGGCTCACTCTCCACAAACACACATTTTTATCAGATCTGCATTCTACACTAGTGTTCATAGTCATTTCTATACCCAGAAAAGGTCTCCTCTATTTAAATCAACGCTTATATCCAAGACCAAGTTTTGGAAGATCAGATGGCAGCAGCTTGACAAGCAAACTGTACTTTCAAAAGAAACAAAAGCCAATGCTTGATATGGCACTCAAGTTGTCTCTTTATTAAGACCAAATGTCTGCTTTCTTTCTACACGAATGCCTACCTTCAAAAGATATTTTAAAGCAACCTGAAAGTTAGGCCTGAGGAAAGCTTTTGGAAGAAGCATCTTTAAGTGTTCAACTGCAGGATGCCTGGCACAAACCTGCTTGTGGGCAGCCACATAATTTGCGATGTAACTGATTAGGAGTAATATGGAAAGGCATTGATGATTTCACTGGAAACTGACAGAAATACCGACAAGCTTCTTGCATTCTGCCATCACATCAAGCAGTTATTCTGAAGCAGCAGCTCCTTCCACACAACCATGCAAGGATAAAAGGCATTTGCTTCTCATACTCACTTTAGAAGCTCCAAAGTAATTGTCCCCCGTGGCTCCGCTTCTATACTCTTTCCCCAGAATTTTAATTTGGGGTAGATTGATCCGTGAAAAATAAAGTCCTTATTGAGGCCTTCAGAATAAAATGCACTAATAGGTGGGTGGTGGCTGACTTGTTCAGATATAAACCTAAATCCTAAATCCTCCCTAGCAACACAAGGAAGAGCATTAAACACTTAATCAACTTACAGGAGAAAAAAAACCAACACAAAAAGCATAACTTGATACTTCAACTTTTGTTTTGAAAGGATTTTTAAATTACTCTGAAGGTGATACTTTCTCTTTTCTAGTCCCATGACACATTTGAAATTAATAAAATGAAAGCAATAATCTTCTGAATACTTTTTAAACACCTGTTTTTACTCAGAAACAATCTCCATTGAAATACCCAAGTGACTTTCTACCTAGAAAAGCACCTGAAGAAGTCTGACTGGGGTAACTCTTGAAAACTCTGCAATTCCTTGGGCAGCAATAGAAAGTCTGACTAGAAGTTTTTCTCTGTAACGTATATATCTCCCATGTCAGCAAGCTGAAAGCCCCTCCAACTAACTTATCTATCTGATAAGTTATCTATCTATAAGCACAACACTCTTTAAAATTAATTAATAGTCTCTATTCAGGTGTCTTCAGCAGAACTTAGACCATTTTTTCTCTGAACAATTCTAAAAAAACCCTGCATAAACACAGAAATAAGACTGCTTCTACAAAAACCTCTCAAACATTTTGTATTAGTTCGGGGAAAATAATTTTAGCTAAGCTCAAAAAAGTATTAAACATATTTTAGTAGTTTTTTTATTTACTTTGGTGAATAAACAACCAAGCTAGTGTGACTGCCTGCTCACACAAACAGCCTCAAATCCCAGTTCAATTATTACCTTGTTAATTCATAGGTTTCTCCTAACAGGGGGTTAAATGGTTTGCCAGTTCTCTCCCACTGAGAAGCTACAGCAGAAACTGCAAAAGCAGCTACAGCCTGTAAGGAAATAAGGACACACTGTTATATTAACAGTTCATTAAAACTATGAGTTGATTTTTTTTTTCCTTAGTACAATATTTTATTATTCTTCCAAAAAGAAAGCTCTACATGTTGCTTAAGGCCAAAACACTGGCAAGCCATGGGATATAATATAAAAGTAAGGAAATAAAAGCAGTTAATAAGCATATCATTCCAAAAGAAGTCATTTTCTGTAGTAAATTTTGCCAGGTTATACTCTGTTCCAAGCTCCTCTCTTACCTCTAGAAGTCATGGAGCCACTCAACAATTCAAATTAATGCTTGTGACCTATTTTGGAAAGTTCAGGAGCCTTTGTGTCACCAGGACACAAAACAACTTTATTTTAAGGTGATTTAAAACTGAGATCTCATCTTTGTACAACACATAAATACCAAAGAGTCACAGCTAAAACAGCCCTGAACAGGCTGAGAGCCTTGGGAAGGGTCAGTTGTTGCACTCCTCTGCTGAAGACTTTTGTGCAAAGTATCAGTAGGAAAGCATCACACTTAACCCAATGCCAACCACTATATAACAAGAAATTGCTCTAGACAGACAAACATGGGTATTCTTAGAACAGCACCAGATAAAGAAATGCACTCAAAAGAAAGGTTGTATTAATATGAAAGACCCTTGAGAGAGAGAAACCACTTCTGAACTAACAAGAAGCTGGTAGCTGGGACTTGCCTGCATTCTTTCCAAGGGGTCTGCATGACTACAAGCCTTATTAATGAGGTATATGTGTTCCATATATTCAGTTATCCGTTGAAGGAAACTCAATGGCTCGTTGAAGACAATGGGCATTGTAATCTTAGACAGCTCCTAAGTAACAAAAGGACAAGTTAGTTTCTTAGAACACTATGTTATCAACTGACAAAACTAAGCATTCTGAAAGTAAGCTGTGGGTTAGCTGAGTTGTCAAGTATCTTTTCAAGAACACTATGGAACTTGAACTGCTTGAGCTGAAAGGAGGTGGAAGCACTGCAGAACTCTACTAGGGATCAGAAAGAATGAAAATAAACTTTAAAAGTTGATCCAACTAACCCAGTAAATTCAAGAAAAATGCTACCTTATACTGTATGTTCTACATAAAAAGGGTTAAAATTTCTGTAAGCAGTGGAAATGATGCACCAACCAGCTCATTGCAGGTATTCAGGTACCACACATTTCTTTGAAAACTTCATGTATCTGTATGCATAAAATCTAACTATTCTACTGCAGGAATTGAATTCTTTTTTAGTAGGAACAGTTACATAACAAATACTATCTGAACTGCTCTAACATATTTTAGTGGCTTTATTAAAACAACCTGTTATTTGCATCAGTATGTTTCTCATTTCCCATGTGGATACAAGACACACAAAGCTCATATAGATTTCCAGCTCCCCAGGTCTTTTACTATTTGCCATCAAATCTGTTTCATCATGTTTATTAAAACAGCTGCACTAATACTGAGCACTTCCATCTTTTACATGCTAACAATTTAGTGGAGTGGAAAATGCCATCAGATAGTTAACACAACAGTTTCTTTCCATTGTCACGGGCAGTAAGGAGAAGTCACTCCTGGCTAACCTGATTTGGTCAGGCAAATCATTCTGATAGAATGTCATTCATCCTAACCAAAGGAGTTTTGATGGTATCTCTCTCCTAGATGACATAAGCTAAGCTGGCAAAGCAACTCAGTGACTTGTCTGTTGCATTCACTAAGTACTGTGCTGGCAGATCTAGAGTAGATACGAACGTCTAAAACCAACAACAAAAAAAACAATAACAAGGGAGAGAATGTTGCGTTAATCAAAGCATAATTAACTATATTGTTAATGACTTCAGCACAGCCCTTATAGGACAGCGTTAGAAATGTCAATTCACATGCTCCAACAGCTAAAGTGAGTAAGGCAACAGAGTTGCACTTTAAGATTACGTCCCTTGCAGGAAAAACGCAAAATGCAGCAGATATACTCTGCATGCAAGTTTTAAGCAATACAATTAATGAGTTAAAGTCAAAAAACTTAATGTCAGTATATGTAATCTAGGCCAACTTACCAGTCCAATGCATTTTTTTAATATGCTCCACACACTAAAATCACTTCTAGAAAACATTGGGGCAGGTAATGATGTCCTGTAATTGGAGAGGAAAAAAAAAAAAAAAAGCAACAAGTCTGTCACTAAGTTCCTTAAACAAAAATATATTTTAATTTACAGCTACCAAAGTAGTTTATAAAGGAAACAAAGCATTAATTTCCACTTGACACTGGAAGCAGACAAGTGAAATGTGTGTTCGGTTTCAGAGAAAGAACCTCTTCCTTGATGAGAATAGTAGTACTCCAAAAAATCATGAGCCAGCACAGTCATTTCTCATTTTCCACATAGTGCTGTGCATTTACCTGTGTCTCTTAATTCCATTTTCTTGAATCTCTGTCTCTCCATTATGCTTTCCGGTCCTATTGCTTTGGTGTGGATCTAGATCAAGCATTTCTGCAACTTTATGATTTGCTTCTGAAAACTCTCCTGAAGAATTGTCAGAATCAAAGCCTGTATGGAAAAAACACACAAAGCAAAAACTGTCTTAGGGACCTTATTATGCCACAGAGCACCACTCACATTTCACAATTACCACAGCGTAAGTACACTTACATAGGGTTATTTTATTCTAAAAAACATCAGAGGGAAGAACTTCTATCAAGTGACCAAATTCCCAAGAGTATTTAGAGCTAAGTGTTGCATTAGAATCAGGCATTCTCATCTTTTTTCATGCTGTCGAATATAAAACCAATTTAGAATCTTTCAAGCTCTTCAATAGCTCCTAATCAGCTCCATTGCCTCTTCATTAGAGCTGTGATGTGATTACAATAATTCTGTTTAGCTACGTAGTTGTCCTTAAAGACCTTAGAAAAAATTAACTTAGCCTACTCACACTATCAGATACAGAGCAGTTAAGGAGGAAAAAAGGAAAATGCCCATTTCACAACCTAGTGGCAAACATCTGTACTACTCCAGCAACAGAAATAGAGGAGATCTAACTTTTTCCTCCATCCACTTGTGCAAACTTCACACATAAGAACCCAAACACATCAGAACAAAGTCTTCAACTGCTGAACCTGCAGTGCTGATGCACACAAAACATACAGGCATCACTCCAGGCAAAAACAACGTGGTAAGATGACAGCATTGGGTCATACCTACTCCTCCCCTGATCTCCCTTTAAAACTACTGAAAGCCTACACTGTAAGAAAGGCTGCATGCAATTCAACTTCATCCTTTAAGAGATTAACGTGAGATTCGGTAAGGACAACATGACCAAAAGCAGAGCAGAACAGACTTCCCTTTTGGTTCTGCAGCCAGAACTTACTTGGAGGAAAGTTTTGCAAAGATTTCAATAAGGGTAAGGACAAACAGACGCCTAGAAGTAGTCTGAACACTCCATAGAAGTGTTAGAGAAACAATACACTGGTGAGGGACAGGTCTAGAAAGGAGAAAAATGCCAAAATATTTTGAGGGAGATGTTTTTTAGACTTGGAGATGAAGGATTTTTTAATTATTATTATTTTTCCATTTGTGTTTGTATTCCTTTCATTCCAGTTACCACAATCTAGGCAAGCATTCTTCTGTGCTGACAGTCACTATCACAACTAGGTGCAGCCAACTCTGAAGTCCAGCTGCGGTCCCAGGTGTTACAAAGCATGTAAGTACCCTAACAGAGTAAAGAAATTGACCAAGATTATTTCAGTTTTAGAGTAAGTCAAACAATGATCTTCTGGCACTACATCTGCATTTTTAACAAAGTTAAAGGGTGATGTCTCATATTAGACCCTCTCCTACATTCTTATGTTACAAGCCTGTAATCATAGAGCAATAATGACACCTTAGCAGGTCTTAGTACTTAACTGGAAAATATGAGAGTAATATGTAACCATATAATGGAAATGAAGATTAATCTGAAACACCTGCCTTCAAAGAAAAGCAACACCCATCTATCTTCAGTCAATCCACAACAGAAGAATAGTTGTCATTTATAAGGGCATTTCTTATCACATATTATCTTTTTAAGGAGCCCATTATGGTACAAGGAGATGGAGAAAGCAAATACTGTAGAGTATAAGGAAATAGCTTTGACTAATGAAGTGGGGAAAAACACATGGGCCTGCAGGCAAACGTGCCCTCAGCCAGAAAGCTGATCAGGCCCACACAACATATGGAACATCATCACATTTAATGGGCATTTTGATCAGTTAAAACACCAGGCTTTCCACTATGCTTTCAATCTTCTGTAACAGCTGGCTCGTCTGCTACAAGCCCAAACAGAAGTTTTAAAAGCTGCTTCTCAATAAAATTCTAAATATTATAGTTCTGAGAACTATCTAGATGACATTCTTCACAGAGGAAATACTGACTTGGAATATTTACTGAAGTGCTCTGTTACAGTTGTTTCTAAGTTCCAAGACTTTCAAGCTGCCATTAAAGCTTTAAACTTGCAAAACTGATTATCTGAGCTTCAATACAGGCAAGTTTTTGTACTGAAATAAAGCTTCAAAAACTAACCGAATCAAACATTAACATAACCAAAAGTCCCAGCTTCACATGTCAAGGGTCAAACAAGCTTTTAAAGTCTTCAGTTATCAAACTCAGATAAACTGGCTACCAATGCTAATCCATTTCTAGAACTTAAAGAAAAGTTACTTGCCAGCAGCTCTAGTTTTCAGAGTCCTCTTCTTCCCCATCCTGCAGATGAAACAAGCCCACTAAGCCATGTTACACATCCAGCTACGAGGGAGCAGAGTGGCACAGCACTGAGTGCGCCGCAGGCACACAGCCACAAGACTGCCCTTTCATACAGTCAGCAGCTTCCTCAAATACTAATGAAGGTTTGTCACTCAAGACAGAAAGAGAATCAAAATAGCAGAGCGGTGAGAACCTTCATACCTAAAAAGGTCCCTTCAGAGTTGGGATAAAAAATGATGGAAGTGTGTAAAAGAAGAGGCCGCTTTTCCTCAGCCAGAAATTACTGTTTCTCCACTTTCCCAAACAAGTCGGTCTCACACTGCATGGCCCTATCATGCTGCTCCCAACAGGAGGCAGGCTGGGCTTTCACAACATCTGCAGTACTTCAATAGTGGGGCACAAACTGCTGATTCAATCCAAACATGATGAAAACACACACACCTGGCAGCAGGTGCCTCACTTGCTCCTCCCCAGGAGGAAGCAGCAGTTTACAGCGAACAAGAGCCAAGCAGCAGGAACAGAAGGGCAACCTGTTCTCAAACACACTGCACCAGATTAACCTCACACACACTGAACAGGCTTCCATGGAACTGCGGGTTAATGTGTAAAAAAGTAAAACAAAAGCTACTCAAGCTTGTCAAAAATAAATGATTACCCTGTGACTAACTTACTGTAGTAAGCATTTTGCTGTTCTGTGCCAATCCTTCCACAAACCACTTTGGCAGAAAGATATCTGACAGAATTAATGAGAGATAAGGTCTGACACAACAGAAGTCAACAGCACAGCCTTTCACAAATTCAAAATGAAATTAATAATCCCAAGGTGATGCAGGCCAGAGCTAAGTGATCAAAGCCATGTGCTGACATAAGATTTTGAAGAATCTGAATTCATCAATGGATTTACCAGCTTTCCTGATCCAATCCCAGAGAAGCCTTCCTCCTGCATTTGAGAAAAATCAAATGCTGCACTGCCAAGAAATGACAGACATTACACACAACATCTCTGAGATGCTCACAGTAATACTCAGTCCTGAAGTAAGGATGTCATGTGTGCAACTAATCAGCCATGACAGTCACCTCTGAACACAAAGCAACTTCACTCTGGAAACTCTTCACCAGCCAAACTGACTCATCAGCTACACAGCACAGTCCATCCTGGACGTTTACAGGTGTATTTATCATCAAACATCGCTGGGTCAAACCACCTGCCAAGAGGATGACTCCCAACCACACAGCATGCAATGCCATCACACGAACATGACTTCTGGATGTGATGGGGACAGTGTCAGAAGCAGGAAACTTCTCAACCTGAGAGATTAAATCCATCACAACAAAACCCAGGGATCCACAGGGCAGATCTCTACTTGAGAAGTGGATGTTATCAAGTAATAACTACAGAAATGTTGAGGCCTTCTCAAGGAGTGAACTCACATTTTATATGGGAGAACACATTGCACAGGCTAAGATTGCTGAATTCTAAAGCACAAATTCCCATGGAGTTTCACTGCCCCGCTGAGCCTGGTTTGCTATTTGTAGGGCAGAAACAACAGCATCCAAATTACTGAAATCAGGGAAGCTGTGGGAACACACTGCAAGTCCCACCGAGGAATGCAGAGCCTAGGACAACTGGGGAAGCAAGTGGAAAAGAGCATGGGTTACACAGTGTTTTCATTTCAGCAGGGAAATGAGACACAGCTGGAGAATGAGCTTGTTCCTGGTAGCCACATCCCAGTCACAGATTTAAGGGAAAACCAGCACACGTCTCAAGCTGGCTTCTGCCCATCTACTGCTCTGACTTAAGGAATGGAGAGTATGCTCAGAAAAAACAAGCTGGGGAGTCTGCCAAGGGCATTCTGCTTTTTTAATCAACATTTGGAACCCCGAATCCTGAAGTTCTTACTGTGGAATGCAAAAGCTTACTGTGACACAGAAAGGAGCTCAATTCTGAGTTTAATCTCCTGGGGATACTGAGTGTACACCTGGCTGCTATGGCACCAGCAGAAGAATGCAGACAGACCTATTAACAGTTGTTCTTAGCATCACATTTCTGTATGACCTGAAGAAGTCACAGATACAAAGAACTGAGTCTAGACTTTACTAGGCGCGTGCAAATAATCCAGCAAATGGACAGTAAGATCTGAAGCATCTAGCTGGAACAAGAAATGGAACATCTGTCTTTATAGGCAGTCTCAGGGGAGAAAGACTCTGAAACAAACTTATCCAAACTTAGCACTCCAGTTAAGCCAAATACCTGTGGGGCATGCTGCAGGGCTATTCGTAAGGGAAAAAAGTTAACCACGTCTTGTTTCTGGAGCATCTGCTGCAGACAAAACACTGTCCATCAGAAGAGGGCTGTGCTAAGGGAGAGCACATTGAGACACCCGATCTTTTGGTTGGAAGCTTCTCCCCTCCCATCACACACCTCCTCACGGAAGAGAAAGTTTAGGACAGGACAAGGAGTGCTCTCAGGTGGACATACAGCATCCCACTTGTGAGCAGAGCAAGAGACTGCAAGGCACAAGCACATCTGATGCACAATAACTCTGAAGCCATTATTTCCTTGAGCATTTGTAGGGCAAATCAACCTTTTGGGGCTCAAGAAAGAAAAACTTAACTATTCAAACAAAGAAGACTCAAACTGTGAGCTGTGTATTTCTCCAGCCAGAAGCAAAGGAATGCACAACACTGAGGCTGTAAGAGAGACCTCATACTTAGATGTGCATTTCTGTTCATCTTTTCAAACTGGAGAATTCCAGGCTCATTCACAACAGTAGTCCTAAGCTCCTGTAACTGTCAGATTACCAAGGATGAACCCAAACAATTCACTACATTTTCAAGATTTTTATTTTTTTACAGTAAAGACTTTGATTTACAGAGGAATTCGGAGTACCAGTGCCTATCAGTTCTAACCAGCATGGACACAAACCAGGTTTCCTTCTCCCTGACACAGCTGTGACAAGTCCTATACAGCCTGCTGTCAGTCACACTGTTTCAAACAGCTCTGTTTGCTCCTCACAACAATCTCCAACCATGTCTAAGTCCATCTCACCTACCTGCATCTACCACACTACTTCCATTCTTTGGCTTTCATAACTGCCATCATTCTCCTTCATGCCCTTGATTTCACATCAAATGCTCTACACTCAGCATTGCCAGTATTCCTCATTTCACCTGGAATTTCTAAGGAGATATTTATGTGGAAAACTCTTAACTACTATGGGTTTTTTTAAACAACTTATAATTTTACTGTTGCTTTTTTTTTTTTTTTTTTTAATTGAAATACTTTAAGTATTTCATTTCATCACTAAAACCACGTAAGGATCTTACAAGTAATCATTCATCTTTATTACCTCAGAGAAAAGCACTATTTGATGCACTGCTCCAGAGCAATGCAATTCCTGTTTGCTCTTCTAGAAACAGCACTGGATTGCCAAGCCTTTCAGCTCCCTACCCTGAAAGCATGCTTTTACAGCAATTTGTACAGATGTAGAGAAATATTTCTCTATTTCAATTCTTTGGAATAAGTTTTCCATTAAATTAAATAGAATAACAGTGAAAGTAACCTACAGAAGATATTTTTACCTTTCAAAGAGCCTTAAAAGCACTGCTTCTCAAGCTGCTATAAAACTACCTGCATCTCATGGAAAAATGAAAGCAAGACTCTGGCCCTAAAGAACTACTACAGTGGTAAAATAATAGCCAGCACCAAGCTTTAAAGAATAAAAATAATATGAAATACATACATATTTCCAAGGTCGAACCCAAACCTTTCTTCTTTTCAGAACGTGGTAGTACAAGTTTCACAAGCACTTTTCATTCTTTAGTCCTTAGCAATAATACATTTCTCGTACCTTAACAGACACAATGCAGTTCAGAGCTTTTTTTTCCCCTCCCCCTTTTTAGCACCGTGTCCCCCACTCACCCGTAACGGCATCATAGAACTCTTCTTCACTATTCATCCTTCAGCGTGAAATCTCCGTACAGCCAGCTCAGCTTCCTCTAATGCATCATTCAACTTGATTCAGAGCTTAAGTGTCTGTACGCTTTTGAAGTCTCCTTTTGCAAACACCCAGCCGCTTTAGATGATCTATTTGACAAGACAGGGAAGAAGAATTAGCAATTCCCATACTTCTTGCAAGCACAAACACACACACTTGACACATACTCATTCTCCTATTTCTTCCCATGACAAAAACAAGCCTTGGATTCTTGCATTCATGAAACAGTCACTACGACTCTGAAGTCCTTCTGAAGATCAGTGCTACCTACTACAAGAACAGCCAACACATCATGCCACATTTGTTCTCTCTATATAAAAGCATTATGTACGCTATTATAAAATACACTCTACTTATTGCAAGTTACATTTCAGACAAGGACAGCGAGAAGAAGGAAAAAAAAGACAGCTGGCAAAGCAGAAATCCCTTCTCAGCCGGAAGATAAACCTTACTGCACTGTTAAACAAGACAGCTGGGAGCGAGTAATAGAACTTTACCTCATTGTTGCATAAAAATGTAGGGCCTTGCTGCACATTGTGCACTCAGCGACTATTAGGTAAGTTCTGTCAGACTGCTGCTATGGACATTTGTGTGCACAACAGGAGGCTGTGCTCTCTAGATAGAAAATGTAAAGAAACAAAACTTTTTTCTCACTAAAGCTAAACACGCTACAAATCACTTACAGATTCATGAAGCACTCCAGCTCTGCTTTATGGACAGACTACATTAGATTTATTCCAGATGGTTGGCAATGATGTAACGTAAACATTTTCCTTCACCCATCTTTAGCCAAAGCAAAACAGTCAGAACACTTCGCTTCCACCCTTGCGAACGCTCACCAGGTACCAGTGCTGAGCCAGGCACACAGCAATGCTCCAGCTCCCCCAAAACAACCTCAATGTGTCAGCCTCAATTTTTTTTCTGATCCTTCAAGATCCCACTGCTTTTGTGAGAGTGGCTTTTCCAGAGTAATTATAACTTGCACAGTTCCATTCCAATTAAGGGAAACAAAGCCAGAAGCACACTCTATTCCTGGTAGAGGAGCTTGCCATGTTTAGAGCCAGTCCCCTCTCTCCTCACTGCAAGACACCAAATTGCATGATGCCCCCTGAACTTCAACTCTTTTCACCTCAGTGCTCAGCACAAAGCTATGTGAATGCCTCACACACTGTCCTTCCAACTCTCTGTTCAGAAGGAGGAGCTGAAATGGCCTATTTTACAGCTCCTTGCAGTCAATGAACACAGTGTTTAAGCATCACATCTCTCAATGCCAGGTTCCTGACTGTCACCTTTTCCTTAGGAATAACCTATTTCATCCACCACCACAAGACTTTAGATCAATCTCTGTCTCATTAACATCTCAGCTTCCACATTATCTTCAGCAGCTTTTCCTTTACAAGTCCTCACCTCCATAAGGACAGAACTTCACACAGCTGCTTCTTTTGCCTGTTGCTACACTGCTGTTGCAATTGCTTTCAGCTGAACACAGTTTCCTTCCCTCTTCCTCGTGCTCCAGTCACAGACCTTTAAACAAGAAAGCTGAAAAAGGCTTCTCAGCAACAGATTTCTGACTCAGGTTATTCAAACTGCCTCAACCTCCCAGAGAAGGATGAAAGAGCTCAAAATACTGACACACTACAGACAGGGATGAATGAAGACTTCCAGTGCAAGGCTACCAGCAAGTGCTCTGCTTGCAGAAGGGAAAGGAGCAGCAGCTTCCCTTCAAAAAGATGCAGTGCAGGCTGCTGGCAGACAACCAAAGAAAGGCAGAAACCCTTTAGTAACTGGTTCAAAAGCAGCAGCTAGCCCAGATTTCAGGGTGAACTAAACAGGATGCTATGCTTCTTCTCTAAACAGCAGCAGAATTAATTACATTGCTCTAAATGTTTACTTCTAACACTAAATGTACTGCCACAGCTCACAGCAGACAGGCAGGGGAAGCTGTGCTCCAGCACAGGTCTGGCTGTTACCTGGCCCAGCAGAAGTCAGGCACTGACTGTAGGAGATGCTCACACTGAAGCTGCAGTCAGAGTCCCTGTGAGCTTTCCAGCCCCACCGGTGAAGTATCTCTTCTAGGTCTCCAGCTCTATTATATCTCTGATGAAAACCTGTTCTTGAGGACGTAACTGTGTACACTTTTCAGTGCGGGAGAGAGGAGAAGAGGGAAAGCACTTGTTTTCTTACGATTTGACTGCCTACAGGTGCTGCACCCTTCTAGAAAACCAGCAGCCAACATTTCCAGAAAGAGATGTGCACGTGCCCAGCATGCAGTTGTCTCGTGACAAATACTAAAATTCCTGAATTTTCTCCACGCATTCCCTCATGTCCCATCTCCCAGCCTTTGCTTTTCATCCAAGCTCTGGCAGCAGGACTACCCCACCACTGCATATAGCTCATGCAGTAGGATTCTGTTCTGAAGCACTTCTACCCACCTGCACCACACATAAGCATTTTAATACAACCCACCTCTGTTTAATTATCACACCAAGAACACACTCCCCCTATCCAAACACATCCTGGCAGGGATGCCAGCATGCCACAGTCCTCTAGAGGAGGCACTAAGGAATAAGAACTCTGACTTACTGATAATAAGGGCACTGACTACAAAGCCAATGAAGCTTTTCTATGCAAACAACCAACAAAAATAAGTGTGGTGACCGCAGGGAAAGACCTGATTGAACCAGAAGCCCACATTACACTCTGTCCTTGTGATATGCACCTCACACCACACCCTGAGCTGATCCTTATTTGAGAATGAGGGTTTGGTCATACGCTGTAAGTGACTGACAAGTACTGCAGCTGTCACCTAAAGAACAAAATATTCATGGAAGTTACTTTAAGTAATAGGCACAAGTTGTTTTAAGGCATTAGGAGGATTTTAAAATGGATAAATGGATAAATGGATAAAGCGATGTATTTTGCACCAGAGTCGCACTAGGAGTAACTTAGTGCTCATATTACTTCTTTTAAATTCAGTTCTTTAACTTAGCAGAGATTAACATGAATTTGCACACACGTGAACACAGGATGGTACCAGCATTTAGCTCTCGTGAGTCAAAAAGCCAGGATTGCTAAAAACAACAACAGAAAGTTACTCTCAACCCGGCTGAAGTGCCAGCAGACAAAAACATCCTGCTTGCTTCATGTTCAGCATTTGTAATCAGTATTTCCTCCAAGCTGCTCATTTCCACACCAGCAACTGCAGTTAGCAGCTTCCATCCAAGCTGCAGCAGAGCTGTACAGGGAGAGGTGCCACACTCCCACGCAAGGAGACCCGTCGGGGTTTGGGGCTGATTGCAGTGCCAGCAAATCTTTCATAAAGCACAAACATCGTGCTCACCTTGTTAGTACTGAGGGTAGATGAAATACAAAGTGTGTGCGTATATATGAAACCAGAGGTGTGAGACCCACGGCCAGGTGAGATGCACTGCCTGCTCTCTGCCATTTGCTTGCTCCAAACCTACACTCCAGGGAGAGGAAAAAAAACCACCACCAACCACAAACCAACAGACCCTCCAATGACTGTCTCACCAAGATCTAAGATTCTGGATTCTAACCACTTGTACACAGATTAACAGCAACAACAACAACAAAAACACAACAAAACACCAGGACCTGTCCAAAAATAAACCTGCAAGAGCTAAACATGCCACCACTGTGATTTTGCTAATCTCACAGAACTAGTTACTCCATACTAACTCGTTCTTCTAGGTTAGTCTTCCACAAAGCCCCTGCTGGTTGACCAGAAGTTACTCCTCCTTAAAGAAACATTTACATTGCTGTAGGAAGTCGAGCATCCACTGCTGGAGCAGCTCATGCTGCTGGAATGCTGCTCAGCAAGCACGAGGCTGGCTGGTGCAGGGCTGCACCTGGCTGTCCTGCTCCTCCTGGCCTGACACTGAAGTCTCACATGGTGCAGCACTCCTGGAAAGCAAACGCGTCGCTGACACCGTTCTGCTTCCTTTACAAATCCTGCTTTTTCTCTCACGTTTAACACTGTGAGAAGCACGGCACCCAGCCGCCCCATCCACCACGAGAGCCAGGAGTGCTTAAGCAAAACCACATATGGAAACAGTAAGCAGTTCTGAAAACAAACCGAGGTTGGCCAGCGTGAGGCTGGGCGTTAGGAGTTCAGCTCACTGGCATTAGAGTGCCACCAAAGAATTAATGAAGCAGCACAGCTGTGAGTTTTTTCCACACGTCTAGCAAGGTTTTGCTGGATGTGTGCTTCCATAGCAAATGTTGAAACAAATTAAGTTTATTAGCTTGAAAGGAAGTAAGCAACATGGGGAAAAAAAATTAAAAAGAGTGAAAAAGGAAATCTCAAGCGAGGCTTTCATCACAAAAAAATAATTTTCCACCAAGTCTCACAATAAAAACACCACACAAATATGCCAGAGGGGTGGAACAGAAGGGGCAAAAACCTGCGAGCTCTGAGGACCCTGTTTTCAGATGTTTGCATGTCTTTAATGGGTCAGAAGGACACAAACTCAACTCAATAGAAACCAGCTTAGTCAGAACGTAAAGCCAGCTTGGTACAAAGGAAAATTAATTCCATGGCCCGTTTAATCCACCTAAGAACATATGTAAATAAAAAGCAGCATTTCCATTAGCGCATCTCTTGGGCTCGGGATGCAGCTTCTGTCCAGAAATGGGTTCCTAAGGAGCCACTGGCAGATCAAATGCACACAGCCGTCACACTGACGCTACAGACAAACAAACAAGCTCACAACCCTCCTAAAACATGACTGGTGAAGTAAGAAGGGAGCCCACCTCTTCTCAAGCTGCCAGCTGAAATGAAACATAGCTGCTGTACTTCAAGGGACAGAAATAAGTAGCTTGAACCAGAAGATAAATATTCATGCGCTTTTGCTCCGTATATATCTCCTGAAAGCATCAGCCTGCAGTGTTTCATCTCTGAATGAAAGCTTCAGCGAGGACGAATCTTAATTGACTCGTGAAATTAGGTTACCGACAACAGTGGATCTAAAACATCTACAAAAAATTGCCAAGAAGTCGTTCTAATTGGCAATTTAGATGCCTGCTGTAATTATTATGCACTTGAAATCTCTTCAAGCAGCAAACAGCCACACAGATGGCAGAATCCAGAAGTGGATTTTATTTACCAAGCTAGAATTGTTTTTTACTTCAATGTGATGCAATAGCACCTTCCACCAAGGGCTCCTGGCCTAACGAGACTCAGCCAGCATCCCCACCAGGAGCAGGGCAGCTTGCTTCTCAGCTTTGTGCAACACTGAGCAGAGGGGCTTGGGGTGAGGGAAAGCCTGGCCTGCTGCCACTGCACAGCTTCTTTGCAGGCTGCAGCTATCCCTGCTGTGGGCCTTAATGCGGCTGGGAGCTATTAAATGCCCCAAGGACAGACGTGTACCTGCGCCAGCTCTGATGGGATGGAGCTCATTTTGTTCGTAGCAGCCTTTATTGCACTACGGTTTGGATCTGCTACTGGAATCTCCCTGCTGTCAGCATCTGCAGTTAGAGAAGAGGCTGGGAAGGAACACTGCTAACCCAAATTAATTCCATGCTCAGCTATAATAAAGAATCCACATTGCTATCTGCTTGGTGACGTTAATCCTTTTAGATAACAAGAAGGTTGCACAGCACTCAGAACGATGTTCAAGACAAAATAAAGCAGCATGTATACAGTTATTTGTACCTCTAACTGTAAATAACATATTTCTTTTACTATTAAGCATCTCTCAACAGCTTTGTTGAGGTTCTGCAAAGCCTAGCAAGCACATGCACACAGAGAAGCCCTGCTCTAACAAATCTAGCAAACAAGCATGCTGCTGAGCTGACCGTTACATAGGGGCTGGTGAGCTCAGCTCTCAGTAGCCTTAATGCATGCAAGTTTTTTAATTGGGAGTTATTAAAAGGATTCTGGTTCTCACTTGGTCACACTGGCACACTGCAGGGAGCAGAGCCCCTGCCACCTCGCAGCCAGAGCACACACATCCCAGGATTCACACGCTTGCCTTCATTACACTTTCATACTATAATTAGTTCTGACCTATCACGAGTACCAAAGCACAGTGTGCGATACTAACGAATTTTGGATGCCCTAAAAACCAACTTCAGAGGATGCCAGTGAGCACGTAATGAAGTTACTGGTCCACGAGCATGCAGACCCCTCTGCAACACCTCAAAGCTTCACAACATCCCAACAGCCCTTATCTAAAGCTGACCAGCAGAACAGAGAAATGGGGACCCCACAGCTCCAGGCTCACACTGAATCTGATGCTAAGCACAGATGTACACATCCAGCAGTTTGGGACCATAAGACCAAGAGGGACAAGATTCAAAGGTTCAGATGCAGTTCTGCAGCTGCAGGATTAATTTGTCTCCTGTGCACACTCCTGTCAGATTTATGGATAATTACAGGAAGAAAACACTATCCAGCCCCCTGCATTTTCTGAATGGAGGGCAGCTGTAATTCACTGAAAATCTGTCTGATTCAATTATGTGCATAATAAGATGTACTGACAGAATCTGAAGGATCTGTCTAGACAAGCAAATGAATTTCCAATTGTAACTGTATATATTTAAAAAAAAGCAAATTTAAGTAAGCTTAGTCTATTCTTATATCTTATTGATCCTGAAAATTAAGACATCTTTGTGCACTGAGTCAACAATTTGTTTGAGAAGAGTGTAACCGAAAGCAATGCAAGTCACATTTGACACATTCTAATTGCTTGCTCCTTCCATGCATGGAGGCTTGAAGACTGCAAAGTAACTAATTACACCATCTCTTTCACATAGTACATTATTAGGAAACAGAGGTTTGAGATTAAATATTCTTAACTGCAGATTCCATAGTGGTCTATTCCATAAACTAAAAAGCATAAATGAATCCGTATCGCATGTAACCTCTATTTTTTGCAACAGGAAGCATATGAACATCGCCTTATCCTTCAAAGCAGCAGATGAACATTGCCCAACTTTCTCATGGGTCTCACTTCCCCATTTGTTCAGCTAGATGTTGCCCCCGTGAGCAGTCGGATTCAAATTCAGCTGAAACATTCACACTGAGCGCTCCGTATTTAACACACATTCTTTGTGGGCTTGCTTTTTTCTTCCCAAAAAACCAATCTTAGATATTTCACAGAAGACAGACTAACCAGGAAGCATTTAAGAACATCATGTTCTTGACAAGGACAGACAGTTCTTTTCAGGTGTCTTTGTGACTCAAGCGACAGTATTTGATGCTGTGTGAAGGACCACAAGAAAGCCAACTTGTAAATGGGAGCCCTGGTTACCAAGCAGTCTGATGCAACACTGCACTGTCCAAGAACATGTTATTTCAAATACCAAAGACAATTAATTATCTGCTTAAAAAAAAAGAAAAGAAATAATAATAATTTAAAAAAATCAGCATACTTGCACGCGAATTTCACTTTTAAACAAAAAAAACTGCCTGGTTGGCACTGCAAATAGTTAATTAAAAATACAGTCTTATCAAAGCAGAAAAGCCTGCTGGTCTATTTTCCAGCCAACACGAAAATAACAGAAAGCTAAGCTTTCCACCTTTGTTCTAGGTCAGCATGTGTGAAGTTCACACAGTAGAATTCACAAGAAGAAAGACTCAAAGCATTAGCACTTTCAATCATAAGATCTGTCAGCTTAAGCAGGAGCGTATCATAGAAATCCCTAACAGTTTTAAAGCTGATTTAAAGAAAACACCCAACAGTGAAAATTACCCTCCATGAGCAGCTACCAAATCAAAACACTTACAGAGATGTTAGAAAACAACTACTTGCACCTCACTCAATGCCTTTAACCCGTGTAAGTCTTCAACTACCTTCAGGCACAGTTAAGCTATTTAAACATCATTTTCTGTCTTGAACTTTTGTCTCCTGTTTGTGATGTTACATTGACATGGCCAAAGAGTTTGTTTTGGAAAAAACAGCATATTTATTCCTGGACAGCAGATGTCTCAGTGCTTCCTTCTGAGCACTCCCTGACGTTACGAGTTCACTAAGAGAGTACAGTTGGTTCAAGAAAGCAACATCAAGAACTGCTCCCAGTCTCATCCCAGGCTGCCTTCAACTTTCTGTCACGTGGTCATCTGCACGCCTTGACAAGTATTTTAAGAAAAGCAGTGTTTACAGTAACTGAAACCCAGGGGATTACTGAGGGATAAATCTCTGCTTGGAACGTCTTGCTTCTGTGCTAGTTTAGCCAGTTCTCCTGCTTCTAACCCACAGTGCAGTGCTGTAGGTTTGCAAGTTACGCAAGTGACTGCGTTCAGAAATCGCCCTTAGGTTTTAGGAGTTCCAGAGCGTACTGATATAGAGCTTGTAGGACCACGTATCCGTGGTTGTACACTACTATCAACGCGAGTGCAGACGTACTGAATTTTTGAGGGATAAGTTGGAATTGAATGTAATCAACTCAAAAAAAAGACTATGAGAGAAATAGCGTGCAACTCACACTGCAGATCCTGTCTCTTTGTTTTTGAAAGTTTACACGAAGGCCACATATTTTAACTAAGGAAATTCATGGTAAATGAAGATTCCTGCTTGCACTGAACGTCCTTTAGTGGTGGGAAATGCAAGATCGTGGCCAACAAAAGCCAGAGGGCGATTTCAAACGCAGGTTCTGGCCCGCAAGCAGAGCAGAGCCGCTTCAGAAAGGAGCCCCGAGTCCCAACACACAGCTGGCACAGCACCACTCACACCCAAATCAGATCAGCGGCAACATAACGTATACCTGTGTCACCACGCAGAAGTTCTGGTGGCATGTTATTTAAAGGGAGGCCTTTTCTCCGCCCGTTTTGCTCATCTTGCTCTCTCGTCTCCCTCTCAGCAGCTCTGTAAGAGAAACCCGGAGCCGGGATCTGCAGCGCGCAACTCCAGCGAAGCTCCCGCCGCGCCGTACGGCCCCCGCGGCTCCCGCACCGCACGGAGGCCGAGCGCAGAGCCGGGAACGGAGCCGCAGGGGCCGCGCGCTGCCCGGATCCCAAAGCCGCGGACAGAGCGCGCAGGGGCTGAGCTCGGCCGGGCGCTGCCCTTCAGCCCCTTCCCCGCCGCCAGCTCTGCTTAACACAGAAATAACGAAGGCGCCGTCACCGGGTCCCTTCGCGACCGGGAAGGCGGGGCCGGGCTGTCCGCGCTCCGACACCCGCGGCCTCCGCTCCCCGCGGACGGGACGGCCTCGGGCCGGGCTGACAGCCCCGCGCAGCCCTGCGGAGCGGAAGGCGCGGCCCGAGGGCGGCCCGCCCCGCGGCAGGGAGGTGCGGGGCGGCAGAGAGGAGCCGGGCCCGGGGCAGCCCGCCGGCGTTACCTGGCACCGCGCTCCCGCGACGGCCCCAGCGCAGCACCCCCCGCTCCGTACCGCTGACACCCAGGCGGAAGTGCGGCCCTCGAAGCGGCGGAGTGACGAAGCGCTCCGCCAATCGCGACGCGAGGCCGCGCCCCGCCGGAAGCGAATAGACGAATCGGCGGCCTCGCCCTCTGGCCAGGAGGCGGGGAGAATGCAAATCAGTGCCGAGCTCCGCGGCCCCGGGCAGCACCGCAGCGCTGGGGAGACAGCTGGCCAATGTCAGGCGAGGGGGCGGGGATATGTAGATGAGAATGACTCCCATGAGGCCCCGCGGCGCTGAGCCGCCTCTTGGGGCGCGTTCCAGACGGACCGTAACACCTCTGGTGATGGCGCGTTGTGGTGCTGCGGTGGGTTCGTCTGTATGTAATGTGTGGGGCACTTTTGCTGTCGGCCTCCTTGAGGGCAAGCTTTGGTCACCATAACCACTGAAACAACTTCACCTTTTTAAGGAATGAAGAAGGGTGTTCAGCTTCACATTGGGGTTTGACGTGGGGTGCGTTGTTTCGTTGTGATCTGAGTGATCTTTGGGTGTATTTCAGTTTAACCAGGCACGGGTGGTGGTTACAAGTGTTTGTGTCCTCAGCTCTATGCAGCATCAGGGCGCTGCTCGTGCCTGCTGGGCAATTCTCTCAGATGACACCACGGTGCTGTTCTTCTTTGCCTCCCAGTTCCGAGTCTGCAAGGTGCTTTGCCTTTGTGTGCTCTTGAATTTCCCCTGGGATCAAAGTGACTCGAAACTCTTTTCTTCCCAGCTGGTATCATTCCAAATCCTTTAATGACATCTTAATTGGCCCAGAGAGGTGTTGTGGTTTGGATTTCCAGGTCCATTCAGCAATCTGTCAGCCTTTGGGCTCAGGACGTAACAATCCCTACTGCAGCCTTGAATGGGGACACACGGGGGTAAACGCGAACTGAAATCACCTCCCAGCTGAGCTGGCCGCGCTCACGAGCGAGCAGCTGATCAGGAGGAGCCTCCGAAACCAGCATGGAAGGAGAAACTCGCCGAGGGATGATTAAAGAGCACTGATTTCTTTGTAGCTTTTCCGATCTTAGTTAAAATATACATTCTAAGATTACCACAAAAAAAGTCCCTCTCCCAGGCGCTCTGTGGGCTTTGGAGTTAGGTGCCCATGCCTAGGAAAAACACAACTAATGGCACATTTCTTCTGTTGTTAAATACTGAGGGGTTGGTCTCTATCAGTCTAGAGTCATTGATAGTAATTGGGGGGACAAGACTCCAGAGCCTTACTGGTTTTTCCTCCAGTGGGAAGAGAGTAATTACCTTATAAAGGAGATGGCACGGAACATTTTGCCTTGTTGCCAAAAGTTTTGCAATGTTAGAATTAATTAAAATGTTGTGGTTTTTTTTCGGTGGAAAGTATTGAGCAACTGCTTGGTACATCAGTGTAGCTGTCAGTTCCACCTGCAATCAAACCAGCTGTTCACCTATGGTGGAGCAACACAATCGGCTTAAAAACCGTTCCAAGAAAATCTCATCACTGCAGCAGGGTTACAAATCAGGAATTGCAACAGAATAAGGGAAGGCGAAATGGAAAAACTAAAGGCATTGATGGTGTGATGTAGAGATAATCCCACTCCAGTGGGAACGCTGTCTTTCAGCAGTGGCATGTGAGCAGGCAAACACCTCTCCTCTCCTCCTTCCAAGGGAGCCGGTCTGCAAAGGCATCACCTCAGTGATGTGTGCAGGCAAGTGCTCATGTCTGCACCTGGCTCTGTGCAGTTGTATTTAGTGTTAATTGTGACTGTTTGGGAGATAACGTGGCACACCTGTGTCACACGGTGCTGGAGGCTGTGCGAGCATGGAAGAAATGTTCTGCTGCCCACAGCTTGCAGCTGAAGGTACTGCCATGTCCTGGAAGACAGAGGGCTGCAGTGGGCAGACATGACTTTGCTGAGTGTGGAACACCTAAATGTTCCCCAATCTGAGGAATAAAGGTTTCCTTGTACAGCTTGTCCCCATCTGGCAAGACAGGTATTATAGATCCTATTCACTGCAATACTGTATTTCATGCTGCTGGTACTGAAAAAAGGCAGGTATTGTGACAAACATAGCACCACGTTAATTTGTTTCATATAGAAAAGACATAAAAAAGGCAGACATTGGTAATACTGGTAAGGTTTAGTGAAAGACGTGGTAATGCTGAAACCACACACATTTTAACCAGAATTTCCATGAAAAGCAATTCAAGAGAAAAAGGAACCATCAGTAATGAGGGACGTAGCAAAAGCCGAATAAGTAGAAATAACCGGTCTGGTATAAAGCTGAATAAGCATTTTCTCTGTGATGGCAGGGGAAGGAAAGGCACGGCAACCTGCGTCCTTCACTCCAGTGGTAACATCACTGGGAGCTGCACGTTCAGCTGAGGGCAGCACGGGGTCAGAGCCACTTCTCATCACTATGAACTGCAGTTCGGAAAATCCGCACAGCCTGAGCTATGAAAGCTCAAAGGCCGAGTGCTGAGCGCACAGCGGCTTTCTGCAGCCAGCAGTTTGCCAAGATGTATGCTTCCTCACAACGTCTCGGGGTTACCCTGCCGAATCCTGAACTCCTCTCATTCCACAGACAACTTTTGACACTGGAAACTTCCACTTCCAGGGCTGAGCAGAGCCAAGCAGGGGCTGTGCTTGGAATTAAAGCAGTTGTGCACAACAAGGTCGGCTCCACATCCCGGCTCACCTTCTGGGGATGAGGCTCCATGCTTTTTTGGCACCACCCCAGGAGGGAACATGGGGACAGATCACTCAGACTCCCAGCTTTACTCACCCCCACGTTGGTACAGCCTTTGGGAAGCACCACAACAACAACTGCAGTGCTGGACTTTGGGAAACCCACTCTGAAGTGCTCCTGCTCTTTCTGTTCCAGCAGCAAATCCGGGGCAGCTCCACTTTCCCAGAGTCCATGTGCCACCGTGCTGCCTCCAGCTTATCTGCCAGCAATCAGTGGTGCTTTATGTCCTAACAGAGGTTTATTTGTCAAACTTGTCCACAAGAGCGTCTTATTTCGATTTAATTACAATGTCTGGTTTTAGCTACATGCTCAGCAGCATGGCAAGCCATCGCTGTACTCTCCGCACCAAATTCCTATTGATGGATGGCAGTGCTTGCATCAGAGATTAATTCAACAATATGATGCTTTCCTTCTGGAAATTTAAGTCAATGGAAGCTAATTATACCTACTGATGCAATACCAGAATTGACGTTTGAGTGAGATCCAACCTGACTGAGTGCTGCCGTGGTAACTCCTCTCTGTCTCCAGGATCCCATCCGTCACAAGCGGCCGATGGAGAGGTGTGCACACAGCAGGACACCGACCTGTGCGACCTGTTGTAGGGTTCCTGCTTTAGCAGGGGGTTGAACTCGAGGACTTCTTGAGATCCTTCCAACCCCTGCAATTCTGACTGTGTGATTACTTGCTGGGACAGTTTTTGTGCTGAATGGAATAAAGTCCTGCTCACTGGTCCCTAGGCAACTACTAGAACAAATTACTAACCACTAATTCACACACATCCATCAAAATAAGATCCACATTCATGTTATCCTTCAGTATCTTTTGTGCTTGAAAATCAGCACCTTAACTTTCCAGAAACAAATGATATTAATCTGCAGATTTGTTTAAAAAAGACAAGTGTTAAAAGGGTTTCGTTGTGAAGTTCCACAAAAGCAAGCAGTAAAATGGGTGGAATTTGAGCATAAGCAACAAAGAAAAGCAGCTGCTGTCCCTGATGGAAAAGCTGGGCTGCAGATTGAGCTGTGCGGCAGCAGTGATCACCACGGGTCGGCACAGTGCCTCCCCCATCAGCTCCCATGTCAGCCACTGCTGGCTGCCTGCTTTTAGCCCAGAGCAGGAACTGGGAGCAGAAGGAAAAGAAAAACCTTCATTGATATTCACAATGATGTCTTACATGTTCAGCATTGTTTTTGTCTAAGGGAGCTCTTTCAGAAAATGTGAGAAAACAAGTTATTAGGTGGAAGAATGGTCATCAGAAGTGAAGAAAGGGGTCTGCTGGGAAGGAAGGGACTGTACTGCTCTGTGTATTAAAGCACCACGAATCCTTTTGATTATCATTGTGATTACTGTGTGCGTATATTTGCTAAGATGGATTCAGATTGGGAACTGTGGAAAAAACGAATTCATGACCTTAACTAAGCTAAACACCTGATTAGAAGCCTCTAATGATCAAGGCACATGAGTTGAATTTGCAACTGCTGGCGTAGGAATGGTAGCATCCCTCCTTGTCCCCATTGCCTTGCAGCAACATCCTGAACCCAGCGCCAGACCCGGCCCAGTCCCAGGGCTGTGCTGCCAGTGGGGACCTTCAGATGGGGACCCGGCACCTGCTGGGCTCTGCAGGAGCACCACCAAAGGCCTGTCTGTTGGTTCCCAAGCTCAGAGCACAAACCCCATTTTCCAGCCATCCGGCCCCAATGCGGAGCAAGCAGGAAGGAGCCTCGCCAGCTGGCTGCTAGCTGAGGGCTCCAGCAGGGAGAAGCCCCGACAAGGAGTCCTGCACACTGCCAACATCGCTGCCCAGGGCCCATTTCACATTTGGAATGGTTCCCAGCCACCAGCCCCACTCCGGGCAGGAGCCGGCTGCAGCCAGGAGGAGAGGCTGCCAACCTCTGCCAGCTCTCCTCAGCCTGGGCACTCTGTTTGCAGAGCATGCTGATGGTTTTCAGTCCCTGCCATTTGGAATAAGATCTTGCAGGTACTGTCGTCTCACACGCACAAAGGGAAGGTTTTGGCTCAAAGCACAGCATTAATACTGGCATGAGTCAAACCCAAAAAGTTTCACAGGACACTTGTCATTGACCAAGATGTGATTTGTTACCAGGATTGCACAGTACATTAAAACAGCATTACAAAAAAAAACAACCCAACCACTGAACCCCCAGGCAAGCAAATGCCCCAGTAACTCTGCCATGCTGGTAGGGGCTTCCGGTGCTCCCTGCAGCCCCTGGGTGCAGAGTTGGGCTCTGCCCATGGTGCCTTCAAGCAGGTCTTCATATGGACCAGAAATAGCCCTGTTCCAGAAGACCAGGAGCTGAAGTAATGGAGGGACAGAGGGAGAAGGAAGGAAATTGATCCATTAACCTCTCATTTCCTCAATGTTTTGGTTGTCGTGAACGCAGATCACCCATTCCAGAAATGCAGAGCACAGATCAGGGAGGATTTCAAGCAGCAAACAGATGGACCTCAAAGGAAACCCCAACTCTTGCCTGCAAACTAAAGGCTGCAGCAAGGCTTTGCCATCACCTGCTGCCATCTCTGCCTTCTCCAGCTGGTCTACAATCAGCTGCAACATGCATTGCTTTCCCAAAGCAGGGGGGAGCACCAAGAGGACCAGAAGCATTGGAGAGCAAAGCTCTGTGCTCCCAGCCCTTCCTGTCCTCTCCTGCCCACGTCTCCTGTGCAGAAGGAGCCTGAGTTGGCTCTGTGTGTCCTCTCTGCACAGCCCCATCCTTGTCCCATGTATCAGACCAGCAGCTCCAGCCTCATCCCACAGCCACTTTGGTTCTGGTGCTCTCCAGTAGTTGCAGCCCAACCCATGCCAGCATTGCTTCAGTCATCAGCTCAGCACAGCAGCCTTAGTGGAGAGAAGTCCTCATGGAGAAACCTTTGCTGCTTCACTCTAGATGGCTCCATAAGCAAGAAAACCATTCTGAAGAACAAGATCAAGTGTTCAGCTGTGCCATGCATGGGCTACCTGATGAAGCTTAACCCTCTGTCCAGTTGTAGAGGATTAGGGAAGGGACACTCCTAAGCAGAGAGATGCTATGACATTGGGTTTCCTGGATTGGAAGATGCTGAGGTGACAAAATGCAATAGGTGGAAATGAGAAAAATAGCAGCACAGTGAGAAAAACAGATTGTGTGCTCACAACTGCAGCCTTGGATGGCACATGGTCTCACTGCTTCAGGTGAATAGGACTAGAAGAGCTTTTTGCTACCTTTTGTATGTGCAGCTGCTATTTCATGTAAATGAACTTACCAGAAATTGAATAACTCCCACACAAGTAATTTTACACCCATCCAGCATTTAAATTCTGAATGCAATAATTTGCAGCAAGGCTAGAATTCCCAAAACAAGTGGTCTATTTTTAAACCTTTCAAGCTCCATATTTTTTTTTACGAGGTGTAGAAATTTACTTCCTTCTGCTGTTTCAGAGTTAATTTGCATTGAAAGTTTCAGGGATGTGTTTCCGTCTGTCGGGGGCCACCTGGTCAAACAGCAGCAGAACAAAGCTGCTTTTCTGCTGCCCATCATGTGCAAGGAGGAGCCCACAGCCTGCCCATGGCCCTGCTGCTGGTACCTGGCCCACCACTGCCTGATGGGGTTGCTCTGAGAGCATGGGGAAATGCAGAAACGCCTTGTTTCCCGGATGCCATCCTCCAGCTGGGATGTGATGCAGCTCCAAGCTGTGTGCCTGGCTCAATAAGGAGCTGTGCAAACTCTCGCTGAGTTGTTCCAGTGTCAGTCAGCATTACCAACAGCAGTTGTACAGTGCTGCAGAGAGATGCTTGTGGCTCTCCTTTGCAAACAGTGTTTAAATTCGTGGCTTATTTTCTTCTCTGTTTTTCGATGGCATTTCGTATGGCTGGGACTCGATGTTTTACTTGTTCGTCTTTTTCTGTGTGTGATAACTCAGGAGACCCAAACATAACACAAACCTCTGCTATCTGCTTGTGTGTTGCAGAAAATAAATGAGAGCAAGAAAAGGGTCTGAGACACCACAAAACCCAGAAGACATTTTTCTGGTCCCTGCAAGGGTCTGTGTCATCCAGAGCATGGAACAGCTCTGGAATGGGCAGCTGGAGGATGGGTCACTTTGCTTTGCATAAAGCCCATTGTCTCAGAAGAGGCAGCAGCAGGGCTGGTGGTAATCAGCTGCTGACATGCAATGCCCTTCCCAAATCAGGACTGCCAAGGAGTACCTTCTACACAAATCTTGGTTTGGAATTTCAGTGCAGTGAGAAATCTGAGCCTCGGCCCTATCACTAGATGAATCACTTTTTCACCACTTCTGAATCAAACGCTCCCAAAGGAGTGCTGGTGCTGCAGTGCCCAGCGCTGTGCTGGCCACCCCCAAACAGCTGTGGCAAGAGCTGAGCATCGTTCCTGAGCACCTGAATCTCACATATGGAGTGTGCACAAAAACAGAAGAGAGGTCCGTGTGGGAGCCTGGGCTGCCCAGTACGCCCCAAAGGGCTCTGGTGGAGGAGACAGACCCAAACTTCTTTCCCTCTGCAGTGAGATGCACTGCCTTCCCTCATGCTGTTGGGCTTTGGCTCCACTTGGGAAAGAAAGAAAGAAAGAAAAAAATGTTTGTGGCAAATGGAGATGCAATTATTTTAAAACGTTGCCTTTTCTGAGAAGTAGCAGCAACAAAAATGACACACAGATCAAAGAGAAAGGAGGCTGTGTTCAGGGACAACTCAAAAAATAATATGGGGCAGTTGCTGAGCAACTTTCCAGTGCAAAGTCTTGCTTTTTTCTGGTTCCTCCCCCATCTGTACAAGAGGGATGGTGTCTAATATTAGTCAAAGAAAAGTCTGTGTGATTCTGTGAGTACAATTAGATCTAAGGTCTTTGCAAACAACTCCCATCAATCAACCCCGAGCCATTGATCTTACATTTCAAGCACTTATTGAAAAATAAATCATGCTTTTTTGATCTAATCAACTATTAAGGATCCTTTTCTTCCTTTTAGAGGCTGGGTAAATAAAATTCTTCCATCAGAACTTGCTTAATAATTATTCTGGACACACGGACCGAATCCTGAGAGCAAAGCACAGCTATGACTCAGAAACCAAAGGCTGATTTCTTTTTCCTCCATTCCTCTTTTTCTGTTGGAGTATCTATTCTTCCAACAGGCATTCACACAATTTGGTGCACAATGCTAAATGCAGTCCCATAATCAGGGCATTGTTTGTTATCTGCACGTGTGCTGTGGGGATCTGTGTGCTCCAGAGTGGTGCCGAGGATTTCACCTTCCTCTCCTGCTGCAGTTTGTCCCTCTCCTGCTTTTGTGCCACATCCGTTACAGATGCAAAAATGCTTTTGTGCTCTGAGGAAGGACAGCAAGTTTCCATCCATGCAGATCCTCCGGCATCAGGAGTGCAGTAACACTGGCTGCTGTCAGGGCTCTGGAGGCAGCTGCCATGATAAATACAGGGGTGATGAGCCAGTGTGAGCAGGGGCACTGGCCAGGTGGTTGCCATCCATCTGGGGTCCCTGAGGAGGAGATGTTTAGATCCCTGATAGCCATAAAAATGGGATGCTTCCCTTCGTTTTGTCACAAAAGTGAATAAACTTGACACTCCAAAAAGAGGATTTAGCAGGCCTGCCTTGAGGCTGGTGCAGGGGAGATGGGCAGGGAAAATGGTCTATGTGTTAAGCTCCCTGCCAAAGCACATCTGGAGCGCTGCACAGTGACTCTGCAGCCCCTGTGTCACACCTGGAGGACAATGGGACACAGAGCCCACAGCCCCATTGCTGTGTCCCAGCCTGCAGACACGGGGAGCCCTGCTTTGCATTGGGATGGAATGGAGAAGCAGCGCTGGGGAAGGGTCCCTGTGAGCACACCCAGAGCAGCGTCACCCACCAGCTCAAAGACTGCCCAGCACCTCCTCCAATGGGCCAAACCTGAGGCAGAACTGATGCTTGACCCACACCAACACTGACACTGCACGGCTTGCCCTGATATTTTCCAGCATTTTTTAAAAACTTCCCTTTCAAAGCAGCAGAGATGGCTCAGCTCTGCCTCTTGGATGCTGGCACGCTGCCGTCCTTTAATTAAGGCTGCTGCTCTGTCTGACATTGGCGGCAGCGCTTCAGGTCGGCGGCGGGCAGGCTGTGGGAAGCACGCAGTGAGCAGGAGGCTGCAGGGTCCTGTGGGATGGCTGAGGTGTTCAAGCTAACATGCCAGAGTAATCGTGTCAGTATTACCACACTCACTGATCAGATTAATGGAGAGCACAGACCCAGCCAGGGCATGGCTGCAGGGAAGAGGTTGGTTGGGAGCAATCGTTTGAAACCCAAATCCTCGCTTGATGGCACAAGCCATGGGGACACTGCTGCCATGAGGCTCTCTGACATCCCCTGGCACCAAAGTGCAAGATGAACCATTTCTAGTGCAGGTTTCCAGCAGCCACTGGCAGTAACTGTGGTCAGCTGCATCCTGCAGATAGGCTAAAACTTGAATTGGGTACTTTGGAAAATCAGTCTGTCATTGCAAAGTGCTTTGGGATCTTGACCAGGAAGTGAGACTGCCTCCATCGAGTGATCAGCAGGAAGAAGAGAACAGCACCTGCTTGGGGCTGCCCTTCTGCCAGTGCAGACCGTGGTGGGCAGCAGTGATTTGGATTCTGCCTCTCAATTTTCATCAGCTGTACTCTGCTGCCCCAGAGAAGCTAATCTCTGCCTCACCCCCACAGGGCAGTCTGATTTGGTCTGCTCTGCTTGCAGATAGTGCCATATACAGAACAGCATTGCAATTAAACGTTTTCTCTGCTCTATGCTAATGAGAAACAGAAAGAGCTAACAGAATGCACAATGGCAGATAATTACAGCTGAGCAATTACTGACACAATCCTCCCTCCTTGTCTTCACATTGCTTTTTCCACTGCTCAGCACTTGCCATGAGCCTGACATGGTGAGCAGAGCTGTGACCATGGTACCAACCCCATGGCCTCTGCACACCATCATGAACAAAATGATGGTGATCGGAGTTGGACAGTTCATCTCATACCTGAGCAAACACAATTCATTTATCGCTGTGCTCTGCATCCCCTCCCATTTTCCATCTCACACCATGCTGTCAGACCTTGCAGAAAGACAGCACAAAACAAAGAAAAGGAAAAGACAGCATGTAATATTATGGGTGATACTTCCCTGCAAACTGCTGAACTCACAGAGCAGATGCTCCTCCCCGAGCTGCAGGTCTGCAGCACTTTCCAAGCTTTGTTGTTCTTCTCTGTTTACCAAGCAAAGTGCCAAGGAATCCTTCACTTGCTGAGCAGTAAGACAGCCTGCACTAGCTAACAGTACCTGCAAAAATGACACATCACGGACTTTGGTCTGTTTGACAGTAATTTTCAAGCTCTCCAGTGTCTCTTGTGTCCTGTGAAAGAAAGGAAAGAAAAGCAAGAGAGACAAGTAGGGAATTATCTCTCACTTCTTGCTTCCTGCTGGTAGGCAATGTTTCACAGCCTCAGCTCACTGAGACGTGGGGAAGTGACAGAGCTAACAGGGTTTTTGTGGCTGTTGGCCTTGGGATAACCAGGTATGGGGTTCTCAGGCAGTCATAAAGGAGAGCCGACTCCAAGTATCCCTAAATTCTGGCTTGTATAGCATACAGAAATGTAACTGACTGATTGCCATCCATTGGAGGCACAGACATCAGCTCAGTGACCTATGCTTTGCTGGCCAGGCTGAGAGAGAATGATGAGGATAGAAGTGCTCCTGATGGAAGACCAGGCTCCCACATAGTGCAGCTTCGTACCTCTCGTGTGATTCACTCCCTTCGTTTACACTGGAGGTACCTAACTTTATTTCTCATCCTTGGCTTCTCTCAGTTTGTAGCGTCCTACTTGCAGAGCAGCTTCACTGTGCCTGGGGAAGGGAGGGGTCAGCACTGCAGACCTGATTTCTTATTGAGGACAGAAAGATGGTCTTTCAGTTTTGCTTTTTTCCATGTTCCAGCATGTTCTGAACTCAGTGAGATCTCGGTGACTATTGTGTTCAGCAGCAGCCTTGTCACATTGGAGCTCCCTGAGATGGCTGAGCTGAGTGGTTTCACAAGAAGAGCATCATAACTGCAAAGGAAAATGAGAATCCTGTTATGGACTGCAGCAGCAAACTCCATCTTTGCAGAGGAAAGGATGTAGCACAGCAGGCCAGAAACCTTGGCATGCACCAGGCTGGCTGGTGTAGCAGCTCTTGTTGCTGGAATGTCATTCATTGCAAGCTAACCCAGTAAATGGAACTGCTTCAGGTTACAGCTCCTCTCAGGACCCAGGAGCTCTAGTTTCTTTGTCTTCTACTATTTCTCTGTACCAATCTGACTCCAAATTACCAGCTTGTCTGGAAGCCAAAGCAGCCCAGGAATGCGTATTTGAGGGGGGACAGGTAAAAACATCCTGAGCATTGTTGTTACTTCTCCTGCCGAGAGCTGATGCTTCATAAATGCTTTGCTTTCCTCCTATCACTATAATCCTTTTAATCCCCCCTCACCATGCTTTTGTACTCAGATGCCTGACATATTCCCTATTAGTCTCCGCTGATTTATACCAGACATCAAAAGGAAGCCTGAAAAGATGAGGAATCAGAGACCAGTGAAGCACAGTTCAGGATCTGGGAGGAAACAGGCAGGCAGATGAGGCAGCTTCTGGAAATCTTCTGGCCTGTTCAAGCACAGAAAAGGAGGGCAGAGTAGCCAAGGGTGACCATGACTCACAGGGGTGGGTCAAGGAATCCAGCAGAGCTGATGAGGGCTGAAAGGACAGATGGCCATATTTTCTAGCCTGAAGGGCATCTTCCTTTGAAGGAAAAGTGCTTTGATAACTGACTACAATGCTGCTGGACTTTGCAGTGCAATGCCTTTCACAGGTTGCCCTTGAAAAGATGCTTCAAGTTCCTGCAGAGCTGCTAGGAACAACACCAGCAGCATCTCCAGTGACTTCTGCCTGCTCCTCATCCTCAAGAGATGGGTGTGTGGGCTGAGCCCTTCTGATGAAAGTGTCACCACTTGGGACTGTATGTTGACATTTCAGACTGTGAGTGTGAAGGCAGCCTCAGTCCAGCCAAGCCAAATCTGTCTGCATCTTCACTTGCACCTTGCTGGTGTCTCCTTTCGGTCCTCCTGGGCAGCAGAGTGGAGGTTTTGATGTGATAGAATCACAGAATGGCGTAGGTTGGAGACCTTAAAGCTCATAGTGCCCCATCCCAACAGGCCTTGAACACCTCACCCTGTCCTCATAAGAAATCCACACGCTTCAGCTGAAGTCTTCATCTACCATGGAGGTCTCTGGTGGCAAGCCAGCTTTATATTTCTGCTTGGAAAGCAGAAGAAAGGGAGCTACCCTTTCCATCCTGTTGCATGCAATGAACCAGTATGGTTATATCATCATAAGAGAGAATTGGGCCTACACTGAGTGGCAGTAATGAATTAAACCGAATTAAACTTTGATACAAATGAGAGATATGTTAGTTACTATATAAAGTATTATAATTAATCAGGCCAGGAAATCTCTTAAATATTACATAAGGTTACCAATGAGTCTCCTGCCTGTGGGCCCCCACAGACCAGCAGGGAGCTGACATTTGCAGATCTTCTCCTTCAAGAACCTCATGGCAGCTCTGAAGAAAACCATGGGCGCCATAAGTGGGCTTACACTCTACTCCTCTAATTGCTTAGCGCCGTTAAGTTTTATAAAATGTGATTAGGCATTAAGAAACGCATTGCTCTGCAGCTTGCACCAAAGCCCAGAGAAGCCCAGATGGTTTCTCTACAGCTGCTCCATTTTTATGTCCACCTGAGAACAACACCAGCATCAACTAGGAACTGTTGGAATGTCCTCCCTCAGCTCCACACCCGCACTGCTTACTGCCATCAGAAGTGTTTGGAGTGAAGTCCAGCCCAGCTTTTTTAAAGCCATCTCCTAACAGAGCACCAAATTTAATTGATATTTTTTCAACAGAACTGTAATGTTTGCTCTTCCACATGGCAAAATGCTTCCACCGCTGATTACAGCTGCTTATGGATATCATGTCTCGTTAATCAGACCCTGCTGTCTCTCTCTGAAAACATCTATGGGCTTTAACAGCTGCTGCCAATTGAGTCCAAGCTGACAGATGCAGGATGACTTTCGGTTTTATTCCCCTTGTGTTCTGAAATTTTCATTTCAAAACGCAATATTGGATTGGCCTTGACAAGAACCAGGTGCTAATTCTGATCAGACACTTACTGCATTACTCATTGTGCTGTACCTGCTTTCCTCCCCCAGAGCAGCAAAACTCAGCATTTTGACACTCACAGTGGTGCTGTTGGTTCCATAAAACCAGAAAAGGGGCTCATATCCAACTCAAAGCTTGCTCTGTTCAGTCTGCTGCAGTGTGACACTGACACCAGTAGAAGTCATTTTGCTACCTGTCTCAGCAGCCCAGCTGCTCATTTCATGATGTTCCATCCAGGTTCAGCTTGCCATGCTGTTTTTCAGTCCTAATAGCTCCCCAGGTTTAACACACAAGTTGTTGCTGGTCTCTACCATGGGAAATGGCATTTTCTATATCTCATCCTCTGACACTACTGATACGAAACTCCTGTTAGGGTTTGGCTTCCCTGTTTGTGCAGCAGCTGGGCTCTGGCAAAGCAGGAGCTCAAAGTCCCCTCTGGAAATTTCATCCTCAGCCACTCTGGGCTCTCTTCTCTCCACTGTGCTGCCCTTACCCTCACCAGGCACTGCTACCTCGTGAGGGGATCTCAGAAAAGGAAATTTTCCAAACTGAATAAACATTTCCTACGATGAAAGACAGAAGAAAAAGAAGTAAAACAAAGGGATGGGCTTCATAGCACAGATACTTGTGTGAATGCCAGAGCACTTTCCACCCTCATCAGTAAAGGCATGAATACAAAGCGGTTATTAAATCATCTCTTTCTTTAAAGTTTGCTCCACAGACAAGCTGGCTCCACGGGGCAGAAATAAGCAGAGGAAGAAAAGGGCAGTAATGCAGAGCAGTAACAGCATCTGGCAGAGGTTTGGGGCTTGCTTTGCCCCAGCCTGCACTTCTCCCTTCTCCAGGGAAGAGCAGAGCCCTCGCTGTGAAACTCTCACTTGTGAGAGCACAAACACAGACATGCATCAAACTGAAGGTGTCGTGAAAGCTCTCATTTCCCCTTTAAACATTCCTGGTGTTGTCTCTTCTGATTTCCTTATCTCTCCCGTTTCAGGACACAGCTGTCCTTTTACTTCATAATTGCACCCATACGTATCTCAACCTGCACTGAAGTGCAAGTTCTTCTGTGGGAGGGTGAGAGGAGGCCCTCATCCCGGGGACACCTGTCCATATGGATTATGAATAACCCCCTTCATCATTAGCACTTATACACTGGCTTTTGTTGGTCTGTTCCAGGAGAAATGGGAGCTTCCATCTTTCCCCTTCACGAAGCAGCCAGCAGGAGCAGCACTCAGACTGCGTGTGCCTGTGCTCCTGCACAGCTGAGCTCATATGATGGTGGGGTATTTTGCCCCACAACAGAGGCACTTTTGCTGATGTAAAAGCACAGTGTGACTCTGGAGCTGCAGCCAAGAACGTCAGAGCAAGCACTGAACAATAGCTGTGCCTGGAACAGAGGAGCAGTGGATTTGTGAACCTTTCCAGCCATCAGCTGCTGTATGGAGGTGGTGGTTATTTGTATGTAGAATGGGGCTGCCACCACCTCTACTGGTTTTGACTGGGAAATGCGGGAAAGATTTCAGGTCATGTATATTCCAAGGCAAATCAAGAGACAGCATGTTTTTGTTTTAGTGATTCAGTTCTGATTATCAATTTGTCATTTGTAAAAGATCTCAGTCTCTAAAGGTGGGAGATGTTATCAATTATGTAATTAATCAGCCAGCTGCAAAGGAATATCCTCCCAACTTCAGGTTTCTTACACTGGGAAGTTATCTATGGGCCAAGATGGTTAACAAACGCTTCAATATACACCTCAGAGCTACAAAGGCATTTCAGAGAACCAAACCTAAGTGATAGAAGATAACAATACCAAAGTAAGCCAACAAAGTTGTCTCTTCAGAAACATATTGACAGGCATCCCAGAGAAGGGAACAATCCAATCCTCACATCTGGATTTTGTGCTTCATTAGATGCCAAGCATCCAAGAAAATCTAAGACAAGAACAAGCATCTAACAAAATAGCACCATCTCTACAACTCTTCTGAAGCAACTGAGAACAGATTTTGTAGCATGGATGATCTTGGAGGTCATTTCCAACCTTGGCAATTCTCTGCTTCTATGATTCTAACTGTGTGTTCAACAAAACCACAATAGTTTTATAGGAAAGGGATTACAGGGATTTAATAAAATTGAGGATTAGAAACAAGAATTATGCCTGGCCTGCAGAGGAAGGTGCTCCACTGAGAAGAACAGATCCCAGCTCTGCATCTCTAGCAGTCAGCACAGGCCTACATGGAAGCTCCAGTTGTTTGTACACGAGTTCTTGGGAAGGCAGAACTTCTCTGTACCTCTCTGTTTGGCTCATAAATCTCTGTGCAATTCTGCAAGTCATGAGAGACAAGGTATAAATGAGATGCTGAATGGAGGAAATAGAACTGAGCAAAAGCGACTCCAAATTGGTCCCTGTAGGACCACCAAACTAAAATAATAAGCAAGGGAAAGAGAAGCCAATGTCACCAAGCCAGATGCATACAAAACACATCCACAACAGTCCCTGAGTGCTTCCCATTGTAAGCAGCAGTGAGCAGAGAGGGCTGTGCCAGCCAGGCTCAGCCAAAGGTCCTGGGGCACCACCCTGAGATGTGGCAGTGCTCAGACTCTGCAGTGCCAAAGTTCAGGATAGACCCCACTCTAGAATGACACCCAAAGATTTCTGAACACCAGAAAGCTGCAAAAGTTATTTGCCTCTTAACCTGAAGGTTTCATGTTGTAGAGAAACTGCCTAGAACAGCCATTTTTACGGGATCATTCACTTCTTATTCACTCAGTGCTCGAACCTGAAAGAATGCTTAAGTGCAGGCATCGCTTTCAGTATAAAGCTGCTCCAAAATAGACACATATTACCCTTGTTTGTTTTAAAAGGCATAGAACGCCTGTGAAACTCACATTCAAGCTCAATGCTTCTTAAAAATGAAATGGGGAAGGGAAGAGAGGGGGGAGCTCCCAGGACTGGAACTGCTTACCAGCAGCAGCAGAGCTGCCCCCAAGCTCCTCACTCCTGCTCTTACCTGAAAGCTTCCAGCACAGCTGCACCATAAGCTCATGAAGCATTACTTGGGCACCTTGGCTGCTCTCTGAGGCTCCTCAGTTGCCTGATCACGCTCAGCTGAGACATCCCAGAAGCCTTTAAGAATTGGGTTGAATAAGGAGCTCTGGGCTGAGATCTCTACACTGGCTATCTGTTTTTGTATCTGTCTGAGGACAAAGTGGTGCAAAGCTCTGAGGCCAAGAAGAGAACCCTGTCAGGTGACAAGAGACTAATTGATACACCCCAATGAACACATATAAGCACTTATGAACACATGACACCTACATATGACATATGTACTGCACAGGCCAGGTCAAAACATTAGCCATCATACCATCTGATTGCATATCCACCCATAATCTGCTAATCAGCCCTTCTAGGCTGGGTGATTTCCTTTGTTTCATTACCAACACAGCACGATTCCAGAAATACATTAGGTAGATAGTTGTCCTTCTCCTGAAGCAAAAAAAGGAACATTCAGAGCAGGAAAACTCTATCCTGCTCAGCTCTGCTGTCCCTTACTGACCCAAGGTGCCAGGCAAGTCACTCTGGTTAAACACTAACCGAGAGCTGTGCACCTACCGTGTTGGAATCTCTTTGTAAATTACCTTTGGTCGGAAGCATGATTTCTGCTTTCTGTTCTGATGGAGCAAACTGAATAATGACCGACAGCTAAGGAGCAGCTCGAGCAGCTCGCAGTGATAGTGCCGCCGTGTGCACACAGTCATTTGGAATTCATAGATGTCTTAATGAATACTGACGACTGGCTGAGTAGCTAGAGATTACAAACAACGCGAGACAGATCGCAAACAGCCGCGGAATAGAAGTGCTGGCTGTTAGAAGTCACCCCATCAACAACTCGACGGAAAGCCCCGCTCTTTGTCCCCGGCAGCGCTGCCGTGTGCGGCTCCACGGGCACACAGTGACCTCCTCTGTTGGGACGCGGCGGCGGTGCGGACAGAGCCGTGGTTCCGTGCGGGCACAGCGATTCGTGCCAGCCCGGACCGAAAGCGAAGGGATGGGACGAGGCGCCACCAAATGCCATCCCTGCACGGAAATGCTGGCTGCTGCTGGCTGCCGCGATGCTGGAGCTCCTTCAGCCTCTGCCCGAGCCTCTGATAGCTCCTGGTGTGAAGATGGCTTCTGAGGTAATGAGGAAGAGGCAAAGCTTTGGCTTCATGCACGTTTCTGGTCTTGCGAAATTTTATTGCTTTGCTTTTTGTTCGCTGTTCTTCGGTGTTCTTCAAAGACGGACAAAACGTATCAGATTTCTCCAGAATAATAATAATAAAAAAAAGGCACTGGGGCAGATTCTGCAGCCCTGGTTTCTGGTGCTGCCCTGCACACCCCACACCTTTCTCCCTCACCCCCAGGTGAGCTGATGGCACACAGAAGATGTTTTCACTCCTGCATGCGGGGCATGCACTGCTCACGTGGGTTTTACCGTGGTCGGAGCTTCGTCCTGGAGTACTGTCGGCAGAAAAATACGTTCAGGCAAAAGTTATTCCCTTAACTATGAAAAGCCAAGCAAGAGGAGGGAGGAGGAGGCATGAATCGACTCCCTGCAGCTGGAAGTGGGGGGCAGTGAGCCCCCGGTTTGCAGGTCGTGGGTTGGACAGGGCGAGATCTGCAGCAGGGCAGCTCCAGGGCAGCTGTGCCTTTCCCTGCTGCCTGTGAGAGGCATGGGCATCGCTGCCCTCCTCCACCTGCCCGGGGACACTCGGGGCTGGCTTCTAATCGGGCGTTTACCTCCACATCTCGACACTGGGGCAGAGACCGTCAGCACTCCCCACGGCCTCTGTCTCTTGGGGGATGCTTTGGGGGAGATGCAGAGATGTTCCTAGCGGGACACGCGGGGATACTCTGGAGGAATCGAGGGAACTGAGGCGAAATGGAAACGAGTGGATGGCAGCATTCCGTGCGAGAGGTGCGGGACGAACCCGGGAGCCGCGGAGATGCTCGGAGCGGCGGCGGGGAGCGCGGGGCTGCACCGCGGCGGGGCGGGAGGCGGGGCCGGACCGGGGAGGGGAGGGGAGGACCGGCAGCCCCGCGGCTGCGGAGAGGTGCGGGCAATGGAGAGCGGCGGGGCGCTGAACGGCTCCGCCGCCGCCTCCGGGCGCTTCGCAGCCGTCGGCACCGCGGCGCTGGGCGCGCTCATGGCTTTGCTGATCGCCGTCACCGTGGCCGGCAACGCGCTGGTGATGCTGGCTTTCGTGGCGGACTCCAGCTTGCGCACCCAGAACAACTTCTTCCTCCTCAACCTGGCCATCTCGGATTTCCTAGTAGGTAAAGTGCCGCCCGTCGCGGAGCAACGCGCCCGAAACTTGGTGGCGAGGGCGGCGCAGCGCGGGGTCGCACCGCTCTCCCGGCCGCAGCCCCGGGGTTCCGTCCCGCAGCGCGCCGCCCCTCCGCGACCCCACCGCCCCGCAGCGCCCGCCCGCATCCCGCGCCCGGCGGAGCAGAGCCACGCGAAGCGCACGGGCGGCGGCGCTGCTGCAGGTCACGGCCTCGCGTGTCCGAACAAACGGAGCCCTCTGGTTGCAGGTGCCTTCTGCATTCCTTTGTACGTGCCCTATGTGCTGACAGGGAGATGGATCTTCGGGAGAAGCATCTGCAAACTCTGGCTGGTAGTTGATTACCTTCTCTGCACCTCTTCGGTCTTCAACATCGTGCTGATCAGCTATGACAGATTCCTCTCGGTGACAAGAGCGGTGAGTCCTGGCACATCAGCTGACAGGGAAATAACTCACTTCTGTTTTGTTCTTTGTTAATTAAAAGCTTTCTGAATCGTCCACAAAATTGTTAATCTTTCAGCCCGGTGATTGGAAAGAAACGATTATCCACAAATACCTAATTCAGTTGTGGCTTCCAATGAAGTGTTTCTGGCATATTTAACCAGACCCCACTGTGCAGATAGATATTCCTTTGCAGATGACAGGAAGGCAGACCCGCTATGAATTGCAGAGATCTGTCATCTCCGGGAAAGACAAGCAGGTTGCAGACCCAAAACTAGGGAGATTTCAGAGCCAACTTGAGCAGGGCACTGCTGCACTCAGGTCTGTGGGTACTGTGAGGTGTGGTGAGAACAGCCTTGCCCAGGCTTATCAGAGCCATGGCTGCCTGATTTGTCCTTGACTCCAAGTACAAACGTGGGTCAGCTGCATGGTGCCCAGGTTCAGAACAAGGCAGTGCAGAATGCCTGGTGTGTGATGCATTTCTGTCCCCAGGAGGTGCAGCATAGCTAGGGACAGCTCAGGCATACGGCTGGGAGCACCAAACTGCTGGGCTTGAACCAAGGCTGTACATTTCCACTGAGCAGAACTCATGTCTCTTTCTGGTGAGGTGCAAGATGAGGGTTCTACGTCTTCCTGGCAGGTGTGTGATATATCCAGCAATTGCTTGTGCTGCCTGTGACATGTGAATCTGTTACACTGCTGTGATATTGCCTCGCAGCTTTACCAGAAATGCCAACAGTGTGTGAAGTGCCTCAACCAGTTGGTGTGTGTGGCTGTGCTTATGGGAAGGTTTCCTCATTGCAGGTCTCCTACAGAGCCCAGCAAGGCAACACCAGGCGAGCAGTGCTGAAGATGGTGATGGTGTGGGTATTAGCATTCCTGCTTTATGGACCTGCCATTATCAGCTGGGAGTACATCTCGGGTGAGAGTATCATACCCACTGGGGAATGCTATGCTGAGTTTTTCTACAACTGGTACTTTCTCATGACAGCCTCCACACTGGAGTTTTTCACCCCTTTTATCAGCGTAATGTTTTTCAATCTGAGCATTTACTTGAACATACAAAAGCGTACCAAATTACGCCTGGATGTTTTCCACGAAGTGCACAACCAGCCCTTCGCTGAAGAGCTGGAAATGAGTCCAGAAACAAAGTTTGCTTCGAAATGCTACAAGTGGGAGCAGAAGGAGCCAGCTGAAACCCTCGGCCTCTCTAAGAGTGAAGCACAAGCAGCAGCTTCCACTGGTGCAAAAGACCTGCTAACAGCCAGCTCCGGGAGATCCCAATGCTGCAACAAAAAGGGCTGTAAGAGTTCAGCATCCGCACTGTCCTTAGAGAAAAGGATGAAGATGGTCTCCCAGGGCATGACCCAACGCTTCAGGCTCTCCAGAGACAAGAAAGTGGCCAAATCGCTGGCAATCATTGTGGGTATTTTTGGCATTTGCTGGGCGCCGTACACCCTCCTTATGATTATCCGTGCTGCCTGCCACGGCCACTGCATTCCTGACTACTGGTATGAGACTTCCTTTTGGCTGCTGTGGATCAACTCAGCTGTCAACCCCGTCCTGTATCCTCTCTGTCACCACAGCTTCAGAAGAGCTTTTATTAAACTCCTCTGTCCGAAGAAGCTGAAGATTCAACCTCACGATCCCCTGCAGAACTGCTGGAAATGAAGCTATCCTTGGGCGTGGGAAAGCCTTTGTAACACAGGCACAGTATTGCTTCTCCAGAAGCTGGGATCACTGCTCTGCAGCATATGAGGAAGGCAGCTGGGAGATCACTGTTAACTTATGCCAGCTCATCACCAACAAAACCAAGCAGAACAGAGGAGGGAGGAGGTTGTTTTTTTTCCATTTTAACGTTATCCATCCAGTGATGCGTCCCCCACCTGCACAGCAGAGCTCTGCTGCCACCTAGTCAGCCTGAGCAGCACCAACATTTTGTTGAAATAAGAAATCCAGAAAATAAATACCTACCCCAAACCCACCGAACTAAACTCGTGTTTAAATCATTAAACTAAAGGTTACATGGTTGCAAACCTGATTTTTGCTGAGAATGGGTTTTGTTTTGTTCTCTTTACACTTAAGTTACTGCAAGATGATACAGCAAGAATGAACCACAGAAAGAAAAAATGCCTCACTTATCATTACTACTACAGCAGCCTCAGCCATAATGTAGATCCTCATTGCATACGGTGCAAGTATGTCCTTCCACTCTCCAAGAAGGGGCACATCTCTGCCCCAAGGAGTCTACAGCCAGACTGAGTTTACAGCCAGGCAGGAGACCTTGGTCAAGCTGATCTAAGCAACACAATTATCACTTTTTAATTTTCTTTTTAAGCAAATAGCCAGCTTTTTCCACAGACAGATCATCAGATCCAAGAGACCAGGGGGCTAACCTAGCATGAGATATTGGGCATTTTATTTCTGCTTCCCATCTCATTCTTCGTCATGTTGCCCACGTAGACTCAATAAGCTCTTTGGGAACAGGCAGTATGACCACAAAACAAAAGACTAACTCCCATCTCTGCTGGCACTGCTCACTGCTGTAGTAATACAAATACATCATCAGTTGCCATGGCAAGCACTTGTGTTTAACAGTATTGCAAAGGAAGCTTGAGATCATAAGTCTGAAAACTACATTTATAAATGGAAACCCAATCGCTGTGAAGTTGTACCCACAACCTTGTGATGCTGTGATTGCCAATTACACTTAGCTGTTGTAAATAGTTTCTTGGCTGTTGCTAGGAATAAACAAAAACACCATCCTACTTTATTCCAGTGATGTTTGTTGAGTAGATCAATATTGTCATCTGAAGTCAGGTTTAAATGATGTCTTGTCCTGTGAATATGATATTGCAGTCCTGTGACAAGTTCCATCAGGCCATAAAATATGAATTCAAAAACATGTTTTGAAGTGTACTGAAAAGTGTCAGTATGCACTGCTGAGCCTCGTGTACTTTCCTGACTCTACTACCTTCTGAGAACTCCAGTAAAGTACTTTTACACAAATATTTCATGGTAAGCAGGACGTTGTTAGAAATTATGAAATCCAACTGAAAGCAAAACATGTATGTATTTGTCTGAGGAGACAATTAAAGCCAATAAAGAAAAGGCTCCTGAAACAGCTGCATATCTTTTACTGCTGATTAAATGGGGTCTGGATGTCACACAAAGTTGGTGGTGAGTGTGTGTGCTTAATTCTTTCCGACTGTAGTTCTTTTCCAGAGCATGTTACGTGCAGCCTACATCTGAAAAGCTTCAAATCTTTGTGACTCATAGAATCCACTCAACTGCCTAAAAAAGACAAAATCATAATCACAGAATCATAGGGGCTGGAAGAAACCTCTGGAGACCAGCTAGTCCAACCCCGTGCTAAAGCAGGTTCCCTGCAGTGGGTGATGTGAATGAAGGCCCAATTTCTAGCTGTGGTTCTTTTCATTTGCTCGTAAAGAGAGAGAGGGCTACAAGATCCAGCTTGATAAGTTACATTACACCTACAGAAAAGGGCAGAAGAGTTGTTGGTTCTGTCATACCTGGTATTAAATAGCAGCTTTCATATTTTCATCCTCCAGAAGTACTTATCTATCATTTCACCAGAAAGGAAATTTAACAGAAAGCATTAATATTAATCCAAAAGAACTTTTTCTGTTCTGTGACTAACAGCTGGATCTCTGACAAATTAGATGTGAGAATACTTTCCACGCTATGGTTTGTTTCTTACTGACCAAATGAATTCACAAATGAAGAATTTACCAGTCTTTCCTATATGAGACATTTGCCTGAGTAAGGATGGACTGGTAATTGAGCTTCATAGTGGAATAAAGCAGGGAGATGGCACAGGTGGCTGGGGCTTTTTTACTTCTTCTTCCACACTGCAATACACATATAACATGTTATTATGTGACCAGACCAGACAGTACCCACAGACCAGAGCTAAGAAACAGGGTGAATGTGGTGACTTACCAGGATTTTTTTCCTCTTTCTATAAAATTTTTCCTTCCTAGGGTTTAAATTCTCTGTATCAAATTAAAAAAAAGAGTTGCCACTCCTAGCTGGTTTTCCTGCACGTGATGAGCTGAGCAAGAAGGCATTTAAAAATGAAGTTGCAACTGTTTGTCTGAATTCTGAGAACTGTTGTTTCCATTCTCAAATTCTTAGCTCACAATTAAATATTTGCATCCTGAAGATGAGCAGATTTTCTCCTATGTCCGTGGTAGTAATTCCATTCAAAACCAGTGAGACCTATTTTAATTTTTGAGGTGACTTTGCAGGGACATGGACTGGGATTTCTTTTTCTATACATGTTTGCTCAAACAGCTAAAGCTGTAAGCAACGCAGTGTGAAGAGGCCGATAAAATGCATAATACTTGTAGGGTTGATGGAGATTGGTCTTGCTCCCTGTGATCCATAATGCCACACTGTACCTACACTGAAGTCCATGTGCCATCTCTGCAAGTGCCACGAATCCCTGAGTCCCACTAGTGTCATCAGTGTATTTCTGTGTCATTTAGAACCCCAGCGCTACTTTTCTCTGAGCTGTCAGAACGGACCAAGTATTTTGGTCTTAAAGTCCCTTCCTGCAGAGTAAAGAAATGGACAGGTTTCACTGTGAAGCTTTTGCATGGTATTTCCATGGTCTCTGACTGCTGTATGTGCAGGAGATGCTCAACACATTTTCAGATAAGAACTGTGTGAACTGCAGCCATAGATCCATCCTAAAAAGAACATTGGTTTCTCCTGTTTCCCTTTCCTTATCTCCCTGGATTTCAATCATGTTTCCACCACACCAATAATGCTTTAATTGCATGAAAGTGATACCAAGATGAGCAAAAACTGTCCCCAAATTAACAGGAGTTATTTAATAAGATAGGAGCAGTGCATTATTTTGCTATAAACTATTTTCTGGGAAAATATAATTTGGGAATCTTGTAGAATCCTTCATGGTAATTATCTCTTCTTATATGAGAGATTGCACACAGCCATGCTTGTACCAACATGTGCACAAATGATTGGAAATAAACCTGTGCCTCAGTGATTAAACACATTCATGCTTCTTTAATTCCTGTGAAAGAGGACAATATGAGTTTGTGGGTTTGCAAAGAGCAGGGTTTGGATTTTCAACATTATGAAGTATTTGAAGTGTAAAGGAGTGGTTCAAGATATGCTGCTGCCATTAGCAAAGAGAAGGAAGGTCGGCTGTGCATGTGCAGCTTCAGCTCACACAAGACATCACATTCAAGTGCCTTTGCAGCCCTGGAAGGCCAGGCTTCCACACAGCCCTACTCAGTACACAGGTACTGTATGGACCAAAAGGTTGAGATAAGGACTGAAACATCAGCTGTTCAGCAAATAAAGTTTTCCTTGATTGTTATGGAGAGGTCATACATATCTTCAGCCATCCTTCTCAAAACCCCTCTCTGTCTGTATCCTGTGGTTCTAAGAAATGACTTTGAGAATCAGCTAAAGTTAGCTGGAAGTTATTTTAGCCCCTGGCAAATTTTTCAGGCCAGATATTTGCATTCCTCCCTGGAACTAAAGCCCCCGCCTTGCCAAATACAAAGGAAAACCAAGGACTTACGTTCATATATGAACTCACACCCAAGCCTGCTGTTCCAACTGAAGCCTTCTGAGCTGCTTTGAACTTTCAGAGCAGCTGATGACTAATTCAAACACGGCTAAAGGAATATGTGAATTCCACCAATTATCAGTGTTCAGATTATAAATATCTATGTGCACTTGGCCTAGGAGCCTCCAGGCATAATTGAAAATGAACTGTGAAAACAACAGAGCCATTAGACAATGCAGGGCTTCTTATCAGCTATCCTAGCAAAGCACTCGGATACTTTTGCTACCAAACCTGCAGAACAGTTGCCCTATTGCTACTGTCTAGACAGAAACCAAGCAGATTGGATCTGTTTTCAATAAAAAACAAGAAGGATGACCAACTGTAATTATAATATGCATCAAGTTATGTGGAAGCACATAGGCATAGAGGAAAAAAAAAAATACATCTATTTCCAGAGAGAAATACTTAATTTATGCCTGCAGTGTTAGTAAATAGTATTCACACAGTTGTAAGTTGCCCCCAGTTGTGGTTTTTTTTTTTGTAAGAAACAGGCTAGGTGACCTGCTGTAAGACCTGCTGGGAGGTGATGCCAACGCTCTTCTTTTAACACAAACCTGCACTCCATTAACCACAGGATGTAAAGGCAAAAAAAAAAAAAACAACAAAACAAGGCATGAGCTCCCTTCCCAGAGCACTGTTTACAGACCAATAAACTATCAAAGAATATTTTTCAGCACAGCTACTTTCTGTGTAGCTCTGTACTGCCTCTACCCCAATCACCAACAATGAAATATTTCTTAATGCAGACAGAAGACCCTGCTTCCACAGCCTCTCTTCAGTGCCCTTACTTAGTTATGGTTTATTTGTTCTCTCCAACCTGTAGTTCTATAAATGGCTTTATTGTTCCAGAGACATGGCTGAAGCTTCATTAGCTAGCATAGGAGGCTACAGGAGAAGAGAGAATGCAAGGAGCTTTTGTTAAAAAACACCTACCTGGGATAATTAATGAGATTTGCCAAGAGGGAAACTGGGAAGATGTAATTAGTGCTTGTTCAAATCGGAATATAACGGTTTCCTTCCCTGTTTATAGGTGAAAAGGCATTCATATGGCAAAACTAGGATGGAAAAACACTAGATTAGCAGCCTTGCAAGAAAGAAGTTTAACAATGCGGCTTCTAAGAGTGACGATTCGTTTTTCACAACCCCAGCCCTGGTGCAGTGATACCACCACAACTTTTAAGCACAGACCCAGTCTTGAAAGAGGCCATCTCCGCTCTAAATGATTTAGTCTTCAAATAGATGGAGCTGAGTAAGGAGTATTATTGCCTTTATTTCCGATGTAGAAATTGCAGGCAAGAATAAAAACAGTTTGCTAGCCAGTCTGGATGAGTGCCAAAAAGAGAAAAGCTTTTATTTTTATTGCTGTAGTCCAGGACGCACGACTATTGCTTATTACTGGGTATTTGCAAACCACAGTTTTACTCCCTAATTTACAAGCCACTCGCACAGTCTGAGTATAAAAGACAACCAATATTTAATCCAATTACCAAACATTATGGGCAGTGCTAAATGTGCACATTTGTGAGGGAAGAACAGGACTATTATTTTTCTATTTGTAAAATTCTACAGCCCAGTACAATGTAAAATGTGACTCAGATGCACCAAGCAGGGCTTCTTGGTGTGCTTTAAAGGCTTTTCTTATACAACAGAAACCTGTCAATAATTCCAAGGCCATAACATGCAATGATTGTGTACCAGGGATGGCAAGGACAGAGCAGAAGAGGAGGAGTTATGGTGTGTAGGGGTACAAACACCACAAGTATCCATCCTGTGCATGGCAATGTAAAACTCATGACAAAAGTGGAATTTTTACAGGCAGGCTGGGCCCACAACTCAACATCGGTTCTTTTAGGCATAAAAATGCACCTGTGATGTGGTATGGACATTTGAATTCTTTTATCACAGTGTGCTATGGTTTAACAGCACAGTCAGCACTAAGGAAACCTGCCTGCAGTGTAGCTAATCATCTCATTCAAGATATCTCAGCACTCACAAACAACAAGCTCTCTTCTAGAAGGGCAACAACAGTTCTGGCAAACACTTTAGCTGTTAAGTAACAGCTCACACACAGCTTCAGTCATTAGAAGCTGTTTATTGAACAACAAACAATGATAGGAGTTGCACAGAGAATTCCTTGAATGTTAAGCTGCACACAGACCCTGCAGTGTTCCTGAACTGATGATGGATTGACAAAGCAGAGCTATTACCCTCTATTGTGAAAATAATTTACTCCCTAAAAAGCACAAATTCAATACACCATTGCAGCTAAAACACTGTTTAATATCTGATACAGCTTGTATTGAAAATATGTGTGGATACAATGGTATGTAAAATACTGGCATGCAGCCTATGTTAAACACTCTCATGACTTGGAATTAAGCTGTTATTCAAAAGCTTTCATGAAAGTAACAAGTGGGAAGATTCTTTGTTGTTGCTGCTCATACTTTTAATCTATACTGTGGTTGCAAGCTACTCTACAGAACCACACGCATAGAAGAACGTTGATGCTTATTCCAGAGTAAGGTAAAGACTGAGGTCAAACATGCACAGATGGTGATCACTGCACGGACAGAGCAGAAAGGCAGATCAGAACCTCAGCAGAGGATCAAAATACCCACCATACTCTTTCTGAGGTTCTCACTGGGAAGACCTCATGTGGACAGAAGCGTGCAGAACAATTCATTAAGAGCTGAAATCCCTCAGAAATTCCCACTGGAAATCCCACGTGTTCCCAAGCTGTTTCAAAATGACCATCTCAGAAATGCATTCTGATAACACAGTTGAGTAATTTGTCTGGAACAAACAAGAAAAGCAATCCCCTTTCATTCACCCCTTGGGAGCTAGCCCCAGTTCAGTGAGCAAAAGACTAAGAACAGGAAAATCTATTTAAGGCCTTCATATCAAGTCACTTGAATAACTGTTTTCATCTCAGCAATTCATTCACCTAGCACTCACTTAATAGAGGGCCATTCAATCATAATTTCTGACCAATATTAATCACTCACAAATGTGGCATGAGAAGACAGCAAGCAATGCAACAGAACTGCCTCCTCCATACCAAAGCGTGCTGAAACATGAGCAGTGAGCCTAAATGCAAGCTATACAATGGCCAAGGAGGTATTTGTTCTGACAGGATCCACCACACTGCACCAGAAAAATGGATATATTAATTATCAGGAAGAAGGACAAGCACAGAACACTGAATGAGTTTATTCTTTATTCCATTACGTCTGTGACACTCATCAATTATTTTTTCCTTTAATGTATACATACTGGGGCTGTATTAAAATGAAAGCAGGCAGAGTTCTATTTTTTGCTTGAATATTCACTAAAAGCAAATTTCAACTTTTGTACTCATTCATCAATAATGAATGAAGTAACCTAGTTAGTTATGTGTAATATTGGTTTTGTTCCAGGCTAAATACATTAAGAAATTAACTCCTGTAGCACTAACTTCATTTAGTCTTAATACAGAATTCTAGAACTGTTCTACGCTAATGAGTTTCATGAGCCATTTGAATATATTTAGTGAGCATTAAAAAAAGTCACTGTCTTTGGAACGCTTAATGATAATTTACATGAATGAATCGTACCAGTTAATAAACTGTACGTGCTGATGTGGCAAATCCTGTTTTGTATAATGTGGAAAAAAACCTGAAAGCCTGCAGATGTGAAGTAGGGCACAGACAAATATTTTATAAAATAATCCAGTAAAAATGTCAGTTTCAGGCAGTGACCTTCTATGAGGTTATTTTTTTACATGTGATAAATGTGTGTCCTGTCTGGACAAAGCAAACTAGCTGCCCAAACTCATCTTCCTCATTCCTAACAGCAGAAAACAGCAGGAAATGAATAGCCACCCAACACTAAGATTGCATGAATAAGATAATCAAAATATGGATAGCCCATCTGTACCATCACAGATATCATCCTGACAATCAGCATATAAGCAATTATACTGCCTCATACAAATATTTTTCTTCATAAGCATTTTCCATTTGTAGTGGAAGATTAATTTATCTAGATTTGGACAGTGAATAGCCAACTTCTATCACTGGTTGATTAGTGTGCACACAAAGGATGCACTGGGTGGGAATTCACACATCCTTGGGAGAACAGCCACATTCCTTTCTCAATGGAAATTAAGTACGGAGGAAGCAAGTGTCAAGATCCAAATAAAAAAAACCCAACATATTATTATGACTTTTTCCATGTGGTGGTAAAATCCAAAGAAACCCTTGATGTTTTCTAAGATATCAACTGTTACCACACATCTATGGGGCTTGGATTTCTCTGGTTAAAGAGATAAAGAGGCACCTGCTGAGGAGTTGAACAACAGAAGATAATTTGTTCTACGATTGGTGTTTAGTCTCACTTTGTAATTAGCATTAATGTGTCTGGATCTAAGTGTGCTACTCATTTTAAAAGGTGATTCAGCCTTTATAAAACATTTTCAGCATACATGAATAAGTACAAAGCTTTTCATGTTTTGTGTCTTATGTTACCCAATATCCAAGACATAAAATACCAGCATCTGAACATGCTGCAATGCTCCATTTCAGTGAAAAAAAACCCAACAGTCTGGACCAAGGTCACCAATGCATTATGCCAGTGTTATTCCAATTAAAATTAATGGAATGTTACCAGAATAAAATGGATTGTAACAAAGTTACCCATTACCTCTTATTGAAAATGAGCATGTAGAGATGAGCAAGCTTTTAAACCGTAATTCTACGGTCCAGTAGTATGACTGGCCTGGTGTCTTGGCTCCAACGGGATACATATGTAACACATGAACACTTCCATCTTGGTGATGTAGCAGAATAGTAAAAACCAGTCCAGCCAAGGAATGCTCACTCCAAGGATTCAAACCAATACTTCATATCAACAAGGATAGAGGAAAAACAACCAAACAACAACAAAAAACTCTGTAAGAAATCAAACACTGCTAAGGCTGCCTTGGACAATTCTATTGCAGCAAAGAAAGAGGAGATGAAAAATTACTCTCAGTGGAAAAACAAAGGACAAACACAAGCTCAGTATTAAAAGCTTGATAAAAATCTCTGCCTTTTTCCTACCAGCTGTATGTCAGAAAAAAATGGGCACATCCCACGTAATAACCCTCAGAACCTCCTAGAAAAAAATTAGAAGTGCAGCCTGAAGGTGTCTTTGTTCTATTATCAAGGATTGCCAAATCAATCATCCCTTATCATTACTGGCACACATATATAACCTGCCCCCCAAATATGAATAACCTTAGTCTTTCCAAACCTTTACAGCACAGGAACAACTAATCCCTGTTAAAAAGATGGGGAAACTTAATGGAAGAAAGTTGGAAACTGCACTACGGAAGACAAAAGACAACAAAGCCGTGTTTTAAAGGCCAGGCACACTACAATACTGCGATCAAGTCAAACAGAATCAGGATGCAGTTTTAATTTATACCACGTGCACAAAGATATCACACTTCTTTACCAATGGAAGGGATCTAAATCCCCTTTCAGGGAAATGATAGAGCTGTGGATGGATAGAAGAGATGCCAAGCAGAACACTCACCCACTCTCCCTACACGCATCACGCAATGAGTCCAGTAAAAGATACTAAGAGGGCTGTTTCAAAAGTAATGTCCCCTATCTTATTGGGTTGTCCCACAGCTTCAGAGGTGGATGTTGGCAGTAGGGCAGTAGAGTCTGAACCTTCCTGACAATATTATTTTTCTCATAGAATGGTTTGGGTTGAAAAGGACCACAATGATCATCCAGTTTCAACCCCCTGCTATGTGCAGGATCGCCAACCACCAGACCAGGCTGCCCAGAGCCACATCCAGCCTGGCCTTGAATGCCTGCAGGGATGGGGCATCTCCTCCTTAGGCAACCTGTTCCAGTGCCTCACCGCCCTCCGTGTGAAAAACCTCCTCCTAATATGTAACCAAAACCTTCCCATCTCAATTTAAAACCATTCTCCCTTGTCCTATCACTATCCACTTCTATCCACTATCCATTTCTCATTTGGTCTACCAGTTGAATGAGTTTCCCTTGTAAATACCTTATTTTCAGAAGAATCAGAGCTTACTCCTCAGTTCTATACCTTGTAAGAAGTAGCATGTACAGGAGACCATCATAACAGAGACCATAATACTTTAGGAGCACTACGGAAAAAGGTGACCCAAGCTATCAGCTCTGCATTGGGCACAGTCACACCTGTTCAGCATTACCTTAGAAACCTTTCACAGGAGGTTACTTCATTCAACATAGATTTATACAGACTACAGAAATTTCAAGCTCCAACAAACACTTGTTCCATCAGTAAAACTGAAGCTATTTGGCACTTTTTAATCAACAGAGGAAGGGATATGTGCTCCTGTAAAACTTCCTTGAACCCTGTAAGCTGTGGTTAAGAACTTGGTCTGTCATCTTAGAACAGGTGTCTATAAACATTAAGAACAAAGAAACCAATTACATGATGCATAGGACGTTCTGTTGAGCTGTCCAGCAACCTGCTGTGCTGTTTGCACATCAGTACACAAAATGTTCTCCAGTGAAAGCACTGAGATGGTGTGAGCACTACAAGTCAGTGTGAGATCTCTGAGTAAAGGGTGTTTAAAAATGGTCTTTGTCATTCTCAAAATTCTCAAGTACATTCAGACAGAACGTTAAGTACCAAACAGCTGCAAAGTTAAATGTTGCTGAGGAGCACAGAGGCTTAATAGTGCTGCACAAAACCAATAAAAACAACAGAGCTGAGTATTAACTTCTACCTCATTGAGTCTGGTAAATCCTAGGGGATGAAGCAAGCATGAAACAAAACATGAGAGCCCCTATGGGATCTAATACTTATGGTTTTATTTTACTTTGATCATACCTGGAACAATATCATTGTTTATTACACACAGATTGCTTCCCACACCCAATGAGATGCAATTACTCAGGAAGTGAATTTAAAAGAGGTAATTACCTATTTTACTTTTTTTTACTTCATAATTCAGGCACTTAAGTCACACTTGCACTTTTTCAGAACAAAAACCTGCTGCTGTTAAGAAAGGGCAAACCCTCACTTTCTCACACAGGCAAAGTTAATTCTAAATCATAATCATAATCACAGATCTCATCCCAACTGCAAAAGAGTTGAAGGTACAAAGACTGAACAAAACTGCTCCTCTGCAGTCACAGGCAGCCAGAGGGGGAAGAAGGCGGCAAGAAAGCCTACCTGCTAAGGATGCCCAGCCAGAAGAAATTAAGCATTTGAGATGAAACCAAACAAAATGTTCCAAGTGACAGAAGCAGAATTATCAGCTTTTCTGTACAAAAAAACACTGTTCTAAATCAAAATTTCCCAATTCCTCAAGAAGAAAACTTAACACATTTTGTATACAGTGAGTTAGATAAAAAACTGTTTCCACCATAAAAGCAGAGCATTGCATTTATTTTATGACATCTAAGACACCTCAACGGTGAATTAAATTTTTCCACTGAAAGCAGCCCAGACCAAACTCACAAGCTCTGTGAAATACATTCAAAATAAAGAAACAACAAAGAAAAAGACACATGCAGATGTTATCTAATCAAATTATGATTTTTCTTCCTTTCAGCAGTTTGTAGTAGCTCTGGTTCCTACCATTTGACTGGGCTCTGCCCTTGTGCTTGTTCCATCTTCACGTAAGTGTCGTACAGCTCTTTCAAATGCAGTAACAGTTCCTCTAGGTTGTCTCCTGTCAATGCAGACAATGCAATGACTCTGTCGTTTATCTGTTCTTTAAGGAGTGGTAGATTAATCCTGGACTCAGCAAGGTCAATTTTATTCCCAATGACAACACAAGGCCTTGTAGACAATCCCTTTTTATATTGTTCAAGTTCATATTTTAAGTCTTGCAGCTGAATCCACGGCTGAGACACAGAGAGATCCACCACATATAAAAGAAAGCAGCATCGTTCAATATGCCTTAGGAAGGCCATTCCGAGGCCCCTGTTCTGATGAGCACCTCTTATTAGGCCAGGAATGTCAGCAACTATAGTGAGAAAAATTTCACAGTGAACCCAACGCAATTAACAACAAGGACAAAGTCTTTCCCAGTCCACTGCAAGTGTTACAGAATTATACCACAACACATAAATACGAAGGATAACTAATGTTAAACCTGGCTGCTACTATCTTACACCCTTCAGATTTAAGTTATTCCAATGAAGACAGAATTCAGATGGCTAGTTTGATATTAAAGCTATGTATAAGTGAATGTGAAATGGGCTTTCAGTTTTTTTGTTTCATCAAGTTTAAAGTTCCAAAGGAATAATTCAACAAAGTTGTTAACTTCTAGAGCATTCAAAGATGAAGCTGTGTGACACAAACTGCTATCAGGGTACGCTCAGTGTGCTGCAATTTTTACCTGCTACTTGTTCATAGTCTTCATAGCGGACAATGCCGACGTGGGGGTTCAGAGTTGTGAACGGGTAGGCAGCCACTGCAGGCTTAGCATTGGACAGTGCTCTCAAAAGCGATGATTTCCCAGCGTTGGGAAAGCCCACCTGGAAGACAAGCACCCATTAAAGCCACACTTCAAGGTTCATTCCAATAATAATAATAATAATAAAAAAAAAAGCTTGTACAGATGTAGAAACATCGTTCATTAATTTTGCATGCTCCTTGGTTTCCCTCCTTTATTTATAGGTGGCATTTCTCACAAAATAGATCAAACGTAGAAAGATCTCCATAATTTATTTTTAGTGCAATACTGAAGCACTTATTTTAATCTGAAAAACCATTACGTCACTTTGTTCTGCACTTCTTGTTTCATCTGTGTTCCAATTTTATCTCCACAGGTACTGTTCATCTGCAGATTCTGCAGACAATACCTGCTGTACATATCAGTGAGCATTACTCATTCATGAATTTTGGATTGCTTTTCTATAGATACAGTTAATTTTAGTGAAAGTAGGATGAAGCAGCAAGAGCCTGACAGCTCTGCAAATCACTTCAGACAGCCTCCTACCAAATAACAACAAGAAAGCATCAAGTTGCATCTTAAAGCAAGCAAGCCAAAAGACCAATAAAAATGTTATCAGACATTATTTCTTCAGTCAGTCAAATGTCACCCTAAAACTGGGAAGGTGAAGAACCATAGCAACACTCACCAATCCTGCATGAGCTGTTGTCTTCAGTTCCAGATGGAGGACCCTCTCCTGACCCGGTTCTCCCGGAGTAGAAAATGTTGGAGCTCGCATTTCATTGGAAAGAAAAAAGCGATTACCTTTCCCTCCAGCTCCTCCATAAGCTGCAACATACTCTTCACCATGTTGAGTGAGGTCAGCCACAACTACCCCGTCCTCCTTTACCAATGTACCTACAGGCACCTTAAAACAAAGAGAGATTAACTTCAGTGTAGCATCTCCACAAAGCCTGCAGTGTTTTGCTTTCTCTAGGCATGTTATCCCACAAAGCAAAAGCAAGTCAGGACTGTATTTTGGTCAGATGTACCTTCCAAATAAGTCTAATTTTGATGAATAATGAAAAGAATTTTGATCTGCCTGTGTGCCAACCAGCCCTGCTCCTGCAGGGCAAGGCTCCCTGTAAAAGCGTATGAGATATGTTCTCTCCATGAGTTCATCAACCTTCATCGAAAATGAGCAATGTAAACATAAAGCTAATATAGGAACCAGAACTTTAACTTACTTTAACATAAATGCATGCTCCATTGGCACCATAACAGTTTTTGCTTCCTCCTCTCTCTCCATGAAAACCCTGATAGAAAGGGAGGACTGAAGAAAGTGATTTCGTTTGCTGGTCAGCTGAAAAGCAAGACGTGCATTTTAAAGACACTGTTTTACAGAACATGCAGAGTAGAACTCTATCTTGACTCTTCTTTCTGTCTCTGAATACTACAATAATACATATCTGATTCACCTTCTCATCATAATATATCAGGGAATACTAATATTGGTGGAAGTTGTGAAGTTTAACAGCCTTTACTTAGCTGCTTAGGTTTGTTAATCATGCATTTCATTCCAGAATGTACGCAACCATTACCAAAATTCTCAGGAAAATGTAGTTGGTAGATTAGCAGATTTTGCAGTAGAGTGGTAGCAGAAGCAGCCTTACCTAGCTTAAGGGTAAAATTTGTTCGGTTATCTTTATGTAGCCAGGTAGAAGCCACTAATACATTTACAAAATACTACAATTTTCAAAACACTTCCTAGGAGATTCTTCTAAGGCTGTCAGTGTCACTTACACCCTTCTCACCGCAGCTCAGAACAAAATATAGAAGCAAAGACAGCTTGGAGAGGAACAACCTCTTCCTTGCAGAAACAAAAAAAGCAAACCAGGCAACAGGTGTAAGCTGATAAGACAACAGGAAGTAAAGCAGATTTGTTGAGTTTTACCTTTTAAAATGACATTGCCTCCATCACCTCCATTTCCACCATCAGGACCTCCAAATATTTTTCTAGGTTCACTATAGAAAGATTGACCTCCTCCTCCTCCTTGTCCCCCAACCACACGCACTCTCCGGTGATCCACAAAATAGCGGGTCTGCAAAGATGATGAGATTTGTTGCCTTTAAGTTCAGTTTATCACAGACACCATTCAACAAGCTAACTGCCCTACAGAACTTAATAATGTCCAGATGTGCTCTTTTTGTCATGATGAGCTCCTCTAAACTGTTGTAATTCACAGAAAAATTAAATACGGACTACAAAGTGCATCTTTGAAGAAAAAAGGAATCTACTTATCAGTATTTTTAAGTGTCCCTTTAAAACACAAAAAGTATTGCTGATACAACCTAATGAAGCAGATATCAGACATGCAAGTTAAAGAGAGCTCACAACACGGAAATTATCTTTCCAATATGATGATATGCTTCTGACACAGGTAGCTCACCAGAATCACTCAGTCATCACTCAGTGCTCTTATTGATGCAAATAAAATGGAAAAAGGACAAACAGATAAGCTTCTAAAAATTGAACTAAAATCCATAGAAGACATAGTGTCTGTGTGGAGGGATGTTCTCACACTGACTCATTGCTTTCTCTACCAGGCAATGAAAGCAATACAAGTTTCAACCTATTAACAATTAACAAAATTAAGGAGAGTGATAAAAAGTAGAATAAGTGGAGTTACTTTTAACATCTGTCACAAGCAGTTGCTCAAGGAGTAAAGGTGAAGAGAATTCCAGATTTTGGCCTCGTTTCCGATGCAACTTTAGCACCTGGCTTCTGGCTGTGCTGCGCTTCGGCTTTTCTGCCAGCAACAGCAGGCTGAAGGCACCTGTCTGTGGGAAGTGCCATAAACCCCCTGTGTAAACGTGGGAACAATCAGAGTTGCACCCAATGCAAGTGGACCGAACTGTTCAGTCAGCGTGAATGCAGCGTGCAACGTGGCTGCACGAATGCACGAATTCTGCGAGTTACCACAGGGCTTTATATTAAGAATAAGAGTCATTTTAATTAAACTGCCCAAGTAGCACGCGCGGGAGAAGACAAGCTTATGATCTGAAGGCAAGCCAGCGGACAGACGGGACTCGAGCACGACGAGAGCTGCGACAAAGCCTGTCACGGCCGACCTCCAGCTGCCTCCTCCTCGAGGCTGGATCGGCCCGCGACAAACAGCGCGGGCCGTGCGGAGGGCAGCGCGGCGCGCAACGCAAGCACTCACCAATTTCTTTTCCGAAATGACTCTTTTTTGCCTCAGCCGCCTGTTCTTTGAGCACGCGGCGCAACTCGTGGAGAAAGCCGGCTCTCGGCCGGGCAACGACCTCCATACCGACAGCAACCGCCACCCCAACGCGCAACGGAGCGGCATAGCACCGCCCCGCGGCGCCCACAGCGCAGCCGCCCGTCCCGCCCCGCGCGGTGCGCATGCGTAGCGCAGCGCCGCCGGCCGTTGGGAAAGCGCGGGAAAAGCGGGGCGCGCGTCCCCTGAGGGCGCTGTGAGGGGGATCCTCTCAGTCTGCGCCGTAAGAAAAGCACCACCAACTTCGCTTTCAGATAACGTTTAACCTAAACAATTTCCAAGCATTCTGTATTACAAAACAGAAAATGGTTACAGTTAATGAGAGGAGTCAAAATGCTGGCATCACGTTGTTTCCACATCGATACATAAAAATGGACAACACATTAAATAAACATTTTTGTTATTGACAGTTAGAAATATTAACACCAAAATCATGTATAAATTAGGAAATAAATGTACAAACTATTTCCAAAGTGCTCTTTCAAATACATTATATACACAACATTCAAGAAGTTCTTAATGTAAGACATTTCAGGTTGGTGGGATGTTGCTGCTTCGTTCCAAGTGTTGTCCGTATTCTCTCCAAAGTATTTCAGCACTTTCAAAAGCCATGGAAAAGGCTGGCCAAGAGCAATGTTGCATTCTGGCTACCTGTGATATTAATATAGCGTGAAGAAAACAAACCTACTTCCTTTCCCTTCCTTGATATTTGAGAGTACTTATTTGTACGAAAACACCAGCAGGAAAGATGAATGAAATGAGGACAGGCTGAAAACGCCTTCTGTTTTATCAGTAATGAAAGCATTAATGTTGCAAGGGCAGTGCTTGGACAACATCCCATAGCAAACTGTCCACTTAAAGACTTTTCTCTATAGGAACAGACGTTCTGAAGTGAGAGATCTTTTGTTTTACTGTGGTCTTGGTTTTTTCAAAACACAAGTGCTAGAACTCAAAATCCTGTAAGTATACCAGTTTAAACAAACAAAAATCCTACAGCAAAAGGTAAATTTACAGCATAAATTACCAATTTATCTCATATTAAAAACTGCTCATTGATTATAACCATCCTGCTCTCACCACAGAGAAATTTGAACGTGTTATTTCATTCGTCAGTTACAGAAGCACTTCATAAGTGCTTTATTCAACGCTCTACAGGGACATATAAAACTGAATGGAAGTGACTTCAAATGCTCATACTGGCTTTTACACACCTTTAGTTCATATTTCTAGATTCTCCCTCAATAGGTATTCTCTCACCAGTTGATCCCATTAACAATTCCCCCTCAATAGGCATAATATTGTTTCACAATCAAAGCTGAATTTGGATGCTTTTCTGCCACCAAAAAAATAATAATAATAATAATCTTTTTATTTCTGAACTATTTCTGTTAAGCTAAAGAGAAAAAATACTGTCAAGAAGCATAAAAACAGTCAACAACAACAATAAAAAAAAATAAAGACAATATTTATGGTTATAATTCTTGCTGGAAAATTTCAGTAAGGGCTATGGGAGAATCAGAAATAAAGGAGGATGCCAGCCACCTGCCTATGAAATTTGGCATGAAAATGTATGTGCAAGTTATAAAATTTGGAGTAGCATATTTAAGACTGAACGTTTGCCAGATGTTTTCTCAGCACCACATGAAGCAATACTGACCTCTAGTAGGATGATGCTGCAGATCTCTGAACTTCCTTCTGTTTTAATTTCCATGACAGAAATACTTTCATTTAAATGGATATATAAAAGGTGCCACTAGTGATTAACATTTCCTTGAATATAGGTTTTGGTCATCTTTCTGTACCTTTTATAACAGAAATAATGGACTTACGCAGATTATTGAATGATAAGACCTGGGTAGTTTGCCCGGTAGGTACTGCAGAAATTGCAGTTAATTTTATTTTTATAGCATGGAACTGTCTTCACATAAAGGATGAAACCTTTCCCTTATGCTTAAGAAGCGGAATGGATTTCAGAGGCTGGCAGATAACCTGCAATGCATTTAGTTTTAAAAAGGTCGATAACCTACTATAGGACACTTTCCTGGACTGAGATATGACTGAATGGCTTCGTATTTAGTTAGAGTGCAGAATAACCTGGCATTTTGTCAGAATGGGGCACAACTGTGATCAAATGATCCTAAAGCTATTTAGAAACATCAAGAATGGGGGGAAAATTAAAAACTTCTGTGTTGTATCAACATACAGTACTATACACAGCACCAAATATCAAACCATTAAAGCATTGTCTTGTTACCAGTAGTGCACTGCTTCATATCCAGCATGAAATGAACACTGTTCACAAACAGACGCTGCTTTGTGCTAAGGGGTAACCAACATATTACAATTAATCAAAACTGCCAGTACATCCAGTTCAAAAGATGGAAATACTATTGAAATGAATCTGACACAGGATCATATTCTTTTATTGCTGGTAATTTCCATATTGTCCCTAGTGGGAAAAAAAAAAGAGAGAGAGAAATATAAATGTTGGAGAATAATATATCAGAGATTTATAAACAGAGAGTTAATTTTCTGCTGGTTTATAAATTCTGAAAGATCCACTCAATATGTCTGCACCAAAATGCTAGATTTATGTGCAGAGCTTAACAGCTAAATCTGCTTTTTTATAGCAGAAATTTAGACAATTTACCTGCTCGTAGCCATAAGGCCTCTGCTGCTGAGCGGATGGTCCTGTCTGAGAAGCTCTGTAGCTCCCATATTGCTGCCCCTGTCCCTGTTGGTAGCTGGAATACTGTGAAGATGCTCCTTGTGCAGGACCTGAGGAGACAAAGACATTTATTAATAGGAGTCCATTTGCTACAGGAAAAAACGGTTTCTTTCTTCCAGAGACCAAGGATGCCTGCAACTGACCAGTGAACAGTTCAAACCTGGTTTGATGACAGTGAGGAGCCTTGCTCCAGCAACCAGAAAGGTTCCAAAGCCCTCTGACACCATTAGCTGTATGTTCAAATCACTTCCACATTTTTCTTTTCACTTTATTTACTCACCAAGGATTAAAACCTTTGCACAATGTTGCAAAGGAGTAGTGGTTCTCTGGATTGTTGATGTCAGTTTGGATTGTCTGAATTGTTTTTATGTCAGCTGCAAAACCATTAGATGTGTAGGAGGCATGAGAATCCATGCAGTGACCTTCTACCAACACCTCCCAGTCAACACGAGGCATGAGTACTTTGTAACTTTCTCAAGTTATCAAGGAAGAAAGCAATGGGATGCTAACATAACAGTTTGGAATGCAGTGCATTCCATTGATGGATGTTACTGTCCAATCTCTTTTCATGCTATGCTGTTTGGCTAGTTATAGTATGTGCATGGCCAAGGTTAATCAATAAAATAGTTTACTGTGTAGTTTAGGTGAGGAATGGAGGCATCAAGATGAACTACTGCAAATATTTAACCAGTGGCAGCTTTACCATATCCTTGCTGTTGTCCTGGGTAACTTTGTTGATTCGGGTATTGCTGCTGAGAATATGTTTGCTGTTGTGCAGCTCCCTGTTGGTATCCTGCTTGCTGCTGGCTGTACTGAGAGTTTCCTAAAGTGGGAAAAATTGACACAGTGTGGTTATGCTTGTAGCAGATCTTCCTCTGTTCCATCTCTAGTAAGGAGCTGTGGGCTGGAGCTCATAGACAGGCACTCTTTTCAGAAATAGATGTTTGCATTTTACCAGTCATGATGAGTTTATTTTTCTAGTGACTTTTAGTTCTTTTGAATGGGAGGGAGTTATTTATTTATACACATCGTTAAACCAGTGTATAAGCAATCTGCTCCCCAAAGGGTTTTTTTTCTGCTAAAGTGTTTCAGAAGAAGGCAGAACCATGAAGACAAGGGTGCCAGGGTAAACAGTTGGTTTCTCAAAAAGCCCTCCCAGTGTATTTTGTTCCAGATAACTATGTTTATTCATACATCCCAGAAAGACAACACATTTAGTTGTTATTGATTTTTAAAAACAACTACAATGGAAATTCCATTTGCAGTATCCTAACAAAACAGTGAAATTCTATCTGGCTCAGCTACTCCTGAGGATAATTTTTTTTTAATGAACATGAGACCATGCACAAGCTAGCAACGATCCCACAAGGCTGCACAGCGTAAGTACCTCACCATACGGGTACTGACATGCTGCATATACAGTCTGATAATGGTGTTGGTATAACAGTGCTATAATAGCTAAATTTTGTCTCCTGGACACTTAAATAATAGCTAAGTAGCAGTTCAGTAACGTGTGCAGTGCAAGTCATATTTTACATTTCCATAAGCATGCTGTTTCCTTCGTATTTTAGGGAGCTAAACCTTGGGGTTACAAAGATTCCTGATATTTTCCTACCTCCTTCATAATAGTGTTGTGTAGAGTCATCAAATGACCTGTCATAGCTCTGCTCAGTATAGGATGACTGCTGATAGGCATAATCACCATGTCCTGTAAGAAATTGCAGAGATTTATCAGATACATTGTTAATATAACTCTATATATATGCTGTTGAATACATACATTACTTAGTTGCTTATGCATAAATATGGAACTAAGAGAAAATAACCCAACCTAAAACAGGAGGTTGAGTATGTAGCAAGGAAGTTACACCTAATCACTAGCATATACTAATCCAAACTTGGCTTCATGCCCTTCATGAAGCAGTTTGATAGCAGTGTGCACTAATATGTATGTGTCCACACGCTGTTTCCAGGCAGAGGGATTACAATGTTCTAGCACTTAAAGTGGAAACAAATCCTAACATGTTTGCCATGTCTTTGGATGTGGCAGTCGTGCTGGTCTACACTATATCAGCACTACAGTGACTACAGTACAGAGGAATTACCATCTGGATAATATTGCTGATTCATAGGTTCTGATGAGCCTTGTCCATGACTGTACTGTTCACTGTAATATTCCTCCTGACCCATGTACTGCTGTGAGGAACCTGCAAGGCAAAGATGAGAGAGCATGCTGAGCCCATGGACAACTGAGTGATGTTTGTTCTTATCTTCTTCTTTTTTTGTTTTTTTAAGAGAACAGTATTTACATCTGATAAGTAAACAGGCTGTGTATGTTGAGAGCAGTTTCAAAAATGTTTTGCTCACTGGAAAAAGGAAACAACTTTGTACGTTTAGAAAACAAAGGTAGTTGAAATTGTGCAACTGTCAGTAATAGAAGTCCTAAAACCACTCTCTTGTATGGCAATACCAAAAGTAATGGCAACGTTTCATCTACTAATCTGAGATATTAGAAAGCACAGGAATGTATTCCATGCTCATGAACATAGTTAAATATATTTCAATTAGTGTATTAATTTGTTTCTTAGCAAAATTCAATTTATATTAGAATCAGTCTAGCAGCTTTGTTACCTCTTAGAACTTTTTCCAGAGAGGTGTTAGAGCATGGTGGTATTCTTCTGGTGTTTTCCTTGCTTTGGCCTAATTTTTCCTATTAATTGCTGGCACATTCTATCTTGTTTGCAGAAATGAGTTCCTTGTTAATTGTGCCATTTTACGGCTGATCCAATACCATTCAAAAGAAATGAAAAGGTTTCCAGTTACTTCAGTGAGCTGTATATCAAATTGTTCATCTTTTCTTTAGAGGTGCAGAGTCTCTTTTAGACAGATTTCTAAACACCTGAAATAGTTAAATAAACTTGAAAAGAGATTAAAGTCCTTCTGATTGTCATGGTACTTCCAGCATTTCAGATTTCCTTTCTTTCCATATGGGATTCCTAATGCATAAAAGTGACTTGGAAATCTTGTCCTGCCTACTCCACAGGGTGGACGGAATCTCCTGGAACTACCACTACCACCAGCAGTAAGCTAATCATAGATCTCACCTTGCTGTGAAGCTCTGTAGGGGCCCATTGGTCGCTGACCCATCATGCTGTTGCCCTGGTTGCTCTGACTCATCATGGCAATGGAGGACTGCCCCTGGTAATGCTGGCTCCCTCCTTGTGCCGAGTTGTAATGTGAAGTTGCTGCTTGCTGGTGCATCATGGAGACTACAATGTACATGGAAAATCTGTTTTATAAAGGGATATGATGGTTCTCTCCCTAGTCTCTTTGGAAGCAAGTTAAAATGTTAACTAAATTACATCCTGAGCATTCTATGAATTTTCCACAGGGGGAGATGTTTTCCTACTCTATACATTGAGCTCTTCTTCAGTGTAATCCAGCAAGGATGCTATTACACGTCAGTTCTTGCCATTTGTTTCAGTCACAAATTTACAACACACCAAACTTTGATTTCTGCTAGTTGATTTAAAAAGAATGCAATCATTACTGGAGCAGGGTTGAAGAAATAAGAACTGATATCTGTTCCCAGTTCTTTCTGACTCATTCATTGCTATATTATTTCTCTAATCAATTATTTTTTTTAATCCCATCTCATTATATATATATCCAATGATTATACAGTTTAAATAAACTGACATTGTAGGATTGATTTGCCCCCTATACTTCTGAGAGAACTAACATTGGACAACCCATTCAATATCAGCAGCAATCATTTTTACTGGTCAAGAGACAAATTCGGAGCTGTCTGCTAGTCTCCCTCTATGCCCTTCAAGCAGTGTTAAGTATCACTATAAAATCATAAAAATGTGGCAGCAATGTATAAATGATAAATGTGCAATACTTTGGCTGGCAGGCTCCTTCAGATAGGATAAAGGTGCCTTTCCCATCCCTCCCACAGCTGTGAGATTTGCTGCCAGGGCCTATCAGGACGTGCTGCCACTCATTTTAACTCTGTTTTCCACCACTTGTAGTTAACTGTGACAAGTCAACGTCAGTTAAAACAGGTCTGAAACTGTTCTGCAGCCTGACACATTCAGAGACATCCTAAAGCTTTTCTTCTTGCATGTTTGTCCTGTTTACAGAAAATATTTATGGAACACATTCACGTGTGGTAAACCTCTGAGGTCACTGAAATGTTGAGTTGGCCCTGAAGGAGGAAGAGGGAGTTTACCTGGATTAGACTGCATGTTGATGTTTGTTCGAGAGACATAATTGCCTATCGACCCCTGGCCTTGCATTGGCACATTCTGAGATGCAGGCACTGTATGGCTATAACCAGGCCCAGTTCCATGACTGCTGACACTCATACTTAGAGAGGTTGTGGGCATTGTGTTCTGGCCTGACTGCTGCATAGGCACGTGATTAGGACCTAGAAAAATTAAAAAGAGCAACAAGAAAATCTGTGCTATTATCAGCAATGTACAGTGAGCATTAAAGCCCTCACGGCCTTTCTAAAATACAATAAGGCAAAACAAAACAAAAAAATCCTCATTATTAAAATTCTCTGTTATTGACAGACAAAACTGCTTCCTGCAAAGTTAGAGCGGTGTTCCTCTTCCTGTCTGCCAAATCTAGCTGTACAGAATTGCAGGGAAAAATCAGCAGTGTGGCCTATAACCAGTTCCTCGGGAGCTTCCACAGATCTTGCAGGCAATGAAATTCACAAATGCCAGCAGTGTCAGATACTTTAGAAAATACACAGACTCTGGAAACATCCCAGTCTTCTGACATTCTTTCCTTCCTCCTGTCCTGCTGTTAACCCCATTCACACAGATGGTGACAATAGGAAGGCACAATGGTGGCTGATAAACTCTGCACATTGCCTGCATTCATTCATTCATTTCCCCTCCAACCAACTGCACTTTGTGACTCAGGATTAAGAAGTACCAGGGGGCCTCCCCTCAGAGGACCAAGAGGACAAGCTTGTCTTTCCCTTTCTGGAAGTTTGATTGAAACAACCTCAAACTTTCTGAAGACATATTTTGCAAGTTGCCATCATAACCACTGGTTAAGTACCTGTCCAGTATCACTATCCATAATTATTGGGCTGCTCCAACTGTAGCCTAGCACTGTGAGTATGTGAGTAGCATTCTGCTTACGTGGCAGTGTGCTGCTTTTTTTTGTTGTTTTGTTTTGTTTTTTAATTCTGTTGTTGTTGCATAACAGAAATTAGGGAAAATCTGCTCCTCGTTTTTGTTATTACTTGCTGTAAATAGTTTTATGAGTGAGTTTTCGAAAGTTGTCTTCAATGTGTATTGATACTGTAGAAATTATGATAGCGTGTATTGCTGCCTATCTAAATTCAGCTGTGTAGTGTTGTCTGTCAAATTAATTTGGATAGAATGGAAGACAAGCAGGATCCCTAGAAGAGACAAAATTATATTGCAATGTTTAGATAATGATATTTCAATCTGGTTATTAAGCGTATCTACAGCCTCTGAAAAAATGCTTAATTCTCTTACCACGAACCTCATTAACTACTCCTAATGATATTTCTAGTCATCAAAAACAGAAGATTTGCTGTTGATTATTATATTTTCCTCTCATGGAGAGAAGCAAGCAACATTTCTAATAGCAAACAAACAGAGCTATTTCTACTGAAAACTGCAGAACCAGAGATACACAGCTCTGTGTTTTGTGAGAGCTTTGTGTATCTTCTAAAGCTGATACTTGTTTTTGTGCAACACAAAACCATGCGGTGTTCAAATGGCATCTGCAGACACTGAGTGAAAGAGACTGAACTCACAGTAAAGCTCACAGTAAATCTTGCCCTGTTAGCATGGGAAAATGCGAGACTCTGGGCTTTCTTTAAAGTCGTCGTGTC
>JAPSGF010000017.1:570134-597349 GCA_035772895.1 Perdix hodgsoniae
CCCCCCCCCCCCCCCCCCCGAAAAAAAAAATAAAAAATTGGCTAATTCATGGTTGTAAGGGGAAATACGACAGCATGACCCAACGTGTTTAAATAAAAATACTAGAACAATAAGGCAAATACAAAGCACTGAATCTCTTTCATACTTTTGTGAATCTAAGGGAGCTGAGTTTTTCTTTGAAAGGCCTCATTCATGATTTCTGAACAGCGAGGATTCCCAGTTGGACCCCGTTCTGTCAGAAGGCAGCTGAGCTTCCCTTAGCTGATGTCTGAATCAAGTTCTGCCTGCAGGGCCATGGCATGAAGAATCGCCAACTTGTGGCTGTTGGATTATTTGAAATTTCAGTGGGTTGGTTTTTAACCTGTCCCTACAGGCAGAATTACCATTAGTTATCATTAGTTATTGACCTAGTGGCCACTGCTGGTAATTATTATATATTTAGGGTACTATCTAGTGACTGTCCTGCAGAGGTGATTCCTCTAAAGACCAGTGTGAGGACAATAAAGGATAAAATATACTAGTTTGATGTCTTCTTCCCTGTCCTTCCCTCTTTAACAATGCTGTACCTGTTCAATACAGACTTTCATCTCCTTCAGATGAAAAATTTTCACAAGAACTGGAGCCCATACATTCATAATTGCTTGTGCATACTTATGCCTAACTTGCAAAAAAATGCTGTCCAATAATCACTGGCTGATGTTAAATAATTTCTCAGTCTCAAAGCCTATCTATATATGAGGGTTGGGTGCCAGATAACTTAAGGTGCTAACTCAATTCTGGCTGGCAGAGAGACAGCAGCAGGAGGGGCTGGCACCCAGGTGGGTGTCCCCAGGCCTAGGGTGGGAGGCTTCTATTCTCACAGAGAGCAGCAGCACATGCCATCACTGCTGCTGTTACCTAGGCTACCCACAGCACGCCAGGAGGGGCAGGCTAGTGCATTCTTAGTCACGCCTTCCTTTTGAAGAGCAGCTCTCTCTCGAGACCAGCCTCCAGTGGAGCAATACTTTCATAGCAACCTGGCACTATGCAGGTGCAGAGCATTGGTCAAAGAGTAAGCTGCCCCCAGAGCCCCAGCTCAGGCTGTCAGCACTGGACTGGGGGCACACGAGGTGAGCATGCACCAGCACTGCCCTCCTACCTCTGTTCTGCAAATGATGCCACTCAGCAGGACTGCCAGGCTGGCTCATAATGAGCATTACATTGCTGTAAAGAACTGGGGAGCAAAGCAAAATACAAAAAAGCAGCAGCAGTAGCACTGAAAATGTAGATTCTGAGTAAGAAAACCAACCAAACAATGTTTGGACTGTAATATTTACACTAGTTAATAAATCTTTCAGAAAGGTGGCACAGATAAATTTCTCCTTACAGCTGGAAGTGTACAAAAGTAGGTACCTCCTCCATTTGTTCAAGAGGTCCTACCAGCTTGACCACAAATAGATTTCTAAAAACTCAGAAGTAATTTCACTGCTTGCATCTGCTCCTGAGTTCCCTTGCCAAGGTCTGTGATTTTACAGGCAGATACTTCTATTTATAGACATTGTTTTTCTCCCTTTCTCACTTTGGGAAAGACCCACATGAACAAGAACTGACTAAACAACCATGAAGTACAAAATGAATAAATGGATTATTAATACTGTAGAGTATTAATACAAAGTAAACAACAACAACAACAAAAATCTCAGTTGGCTCTTTTTAGTTGCAAGAAACAAAGAAACAAATTGATAAATGTGTATATTTGTCTTATCCATATAAAATGCCTGTGCAGACTCTTTGGCTGGTACAATACCTGAAAGCTTCTGTAGAGGACAAAGGCTGATGTAACACCATTTTGTTCTCCAGAAGAAATCTATCCTAGAAGAGCTTTGCAATCTAAAGGCTTGGCTGTGCAGTTAGTCATGCAAGCAATCCCATTTTACCCTGGCCAGCCCCACCATCTTCAAGAGAAAAATACTGCAATATATCATTTTTCTAACTAGAGACTTGGAGGCATCTTGGTGATTCTCATTAGACATTTTTAAAACTGTTTTTAATTTCTCCCATAGAATTACTAAGCAGACTGGAGGCCTCGCAGAACCCAACATCATTACAGACTGTAGCCATTTTGTGATGATTTCAACATGTCCCAGAAATCCCCATCTGCCTGAAAGGTGAGTGAGGAGAGGTCTTTTACAGCTCTGTAAGTATTTTCTGCATTAATGATTTTGTTGCCAAGCAACAGCAAAGCAGCACAAAGGGGACCAAGGCTCACCATTGCTAATCTGACTCTGCATGAGGGAGGAAGGAGGAAGGCCCGTCCCGATTGCATCACTGAGATTGCTCTGTGAATGAAGAGACTGGTTGGATGCACTCTGAGTCATTCCTCCTGGGCCCAAGTTTATGTTTTGCGTTGGTGGCTGCAAATAACAAGGAGGAGAAGCAAAATTTTTGTTAGGTTTTATTTAGAAAAATAATCACCCTCAAATTAGACCAAGCATGACTAAAAACTGCCTCAAGTAAGTAAGTGCTTCCCTTGCTTTCTGAGCAACCCTTTTTTCATTTGACTAGGATGTGTGAATGACATTCAGCATGACATGGGGAAGCCAGCAGGCTCCAAGCTGTGCTTCTAACAGAGACTGGCTTCTGTACCCATTCTTTTGTACTTAGATAAATTTCATTTGGACTGGACTGAAAGTAACTGCTGTGGGGAAATGCCTTCACAAACACTACAAAGCAGAGTGTTGACAAACTGACCTTTGACAAGCATAAAGCTATTGTGCATTTTGTGTTATGCTGGATACTTCTAAAATCAATCAGTTCAGCAATAACTCAATTTTTAAAAGCAAACCAATGCCCAAATACGAAATGAGATAAAATACTGACTTTTTTTTTCCCTAAGAAAAGAATACAGTAAGAATAAGCAAATAATAATGAATCTGGAGCAAATGGGTCCTGTTTGGATATGTAACACTGCATCATTTCCAGTATTTAGAAATTAGGACACTGAGACAGATATTAACACAAATATCCAAAAGAAAGTATTTTAAATGCTGTAAAAATAGCTTTTTTTTGGCGGTTGGCGGTCTACACAACCACTTAAAAAAAAAGTTTTACTGACAACGATCAGTATCTGCATCAAAGCACGTTTCCCTCTGGCATAGTAAATATACGTGGTGGTAGCACTGGTACTTACAGCAGGAAGCAGGGACTGCATATTCTGGTTAGAATCTGCTATTGTTGCCAGGTAAACGAGGTTTCTGTGCAAGATTTGTTGGTATCTACAGAATAAGGAGCAAAGCTTATTTGAAAAGGGTCAACAACATATAAAATTCCAGTTTATTAAATTACATCAGCCCACTTTACATCTGTCAAAGTAAACAGTTATTATAGTGACCTATATCTGTGCTGTAGTGCTTTTCAACAGTGTGTTCAACACCCATTTTACCAGTGGGTAAACTCAGAGGAAGCAGGAGGTATAGTACATGCTTCTTTGCAAGCACTTGGAGTGCACTGTGCAGCTGGGAGCTCAGGCTTTCTTTGAGAACTGACACTGGGTCAGCAGCTTTAACAATTAGCCACAGATTCTTCCTCTGTCTAACCAGGGTCCTATTCGTAATGAAATTCCAAAACCCAAAACCTGTTTGCCCTGCCAACAAGCTGAGAAGAACAAGATTTTTTCAAGAGTGCTTTAACTGGAGTGTTTACTCAAGTAAGCACCACCTGAACCATTCCCGCTTCTTCACAGCTCTCGATGAACTGGAAAAGTTTGTAAGGAAGAACAGGAGGGCATCCAAAAGCAAACTACAGATGTACCACTGTGCAAAGTGAAGAGTCAAACCTGGAATTTGAGAAGAAGGCAGAAGAAAATATTTTTTAGCATGATTTTTCTTCTGATAAGGGGAAAACGTGTGGGAAGTAGTAAAACTGGCAAATATGAAGCCAAGGTTGTGAAATGAATACAAAAAGTGTGGAACTTAGTCATCTCCTCCCGAATGCACACAAGTCCCACAGGCACACAAGTTGCCTTCTTTGCTGAAATGTTAGGTGACCTTTATTGCTCGAAATCTTCAATAGCTTAATTTCCAAGCAGGAGATGAATACATTAGCATGGTTCTCCAGAATTAATAAATAATCTGTTAAAAATGTTCTAAATATTAAATTCTTAAATACTTAGGGGAAAAAAACATAACACCTCTATCCCAAGAACAATATATAGTTTGTAATACAAGCAAATCTAACAAATCAGTCAAAGCATTTTCTCACTGATCAGTGGACAGCACTGTTCATGGTACAGCCCTTGAGCAAAAGTACTCCAAAAACACAGCCCAAAAATCATCATACTCACTGAGTACATTCTGCAGTTTTCCCCTTGCTCTGATAATCCATAATACATTGTATTAGGTGGTGATTTTCATCTAACATCTGCATAAAAGAAACATGATCAGAACATGTGAGAATCGTACTGAAGACCTGGTTTTCTGTGATACTCCACATGTGCTCTCCGTAACCACAGATGGCGTTCTGGGCACTTTGCTTTGGGATATGACCAAGTACCTACACATGACAACACAGTCCTTGACCCACTGAGATGCAGAGAGCCCCCGAGTTCTGATCTCCACCACCCACAAGAAAATGCAGTTCACTGTCCTAAAATTGCTGTTTGGTGAACATTTTAAAGCAGCACCATCACTGCTGTGTGGCCAAAAGCTCTGACTTCCAACACACCAGTTATGCTCTGGTGGTCTGTGGTACTAGAATAACTAAAGCTTTGAAAGACTATTGAGTTAATAAATGAAAACAAGCTGCTCTTATATTACAAATACGAGTAACAATACTCTTGTGTTTCAATGCCATTAGAATATTCTAAAAATCTTGCTTTAGTGAGAATTTGTAAGGAGCCCAGCACGTGCCCTCTCTGACTGCTCCAATTCTTACAGTGAACTGGAACATCCATTCAGTCACTGTGCCTGCGAGTCCCCTGCTCAGCACCATGCTCTGCAGACAGCAAATCACTGCCAGCAGCCCACCAACTCTGACCAACAGTCCTGAAGTCACACAGCAACAAACGCACCTGAGATAGGGAATGCTTTTACAAATTGCTGGGAAAGAAAGAACATTTCAAAGCTCCCATAAAATTCATGAATATGAAAAAAAAAAAAAAAAAAAAAGGAAAGTGAAAATTGAAATAAAGATATTTGGCTGTTCTCTGCTTATGGATACAGTCGTGTTTTTAAGTACAAATTTCTGAATTAGAAATTCTGTCCTACTCCCAGCCAACCTGGAGGTTAGAGAAAAAAAAAACACAACACTGGGATATTTCACTGCTTAAAATTAATTGCTCACGACACTGTGTGTGCTGTGAGAGCATGGGCTTCGTTTCCAAATAGTGCCCCGAGATTTCAGTCACACTCCTCAGGCTCATAGGCAGGTCGTTCTGCACAATCTGTCTTCTGTAACATTCTTCCATGGAGGATTTTTCCCTAGAAGTCACAAATTGGCATCAGAAAATGGTTTGGCTGCAAAACCTACTGGTGATCCGTTCGTCACTGACCGTCATCTACGGACAGACCACATAAACACCTACACCTCCCTGCCACTGCGCTGCATGAACTGCAGGAACAAAATGCCTTCGTGGTGGGGAACGCACTCACAGCAGCACAAGTACAAATGACAAATAGCGGTCAAAGTGAAACATGCATGTTCTTTATTGAGTCTCCAGCCTTTTCGTTATACAGTTACCTTTTGTGGGAGGGACGGAGGGTCGGCAGGTGCACGCACTGCACTCCATGCTGCCAGCCCTCCGGGATGGGAAACAATAACTTCCCAACTGGGAGCCCTTCTGTACCAGACCCTTGTGGAGAGCTCAATCGCAGAGAAAATCTTCAAGACCTTTGTCATTACACACCAATAAACACATCACAAATAACAGGAACAGCAGACAAAAAATACCACTGATTGCTGCTCCCTCTGGCTTCTAAGATTCCGCATCCAAACACAAAACCCTTGCCATTGCAATGTTTTATTTTATTCTTTTGCTGATACGCCGTCATAAATTAAACATATATTTGCAAATGCTATTGCAATTTTCCACTGCGTTATTGTCAGTCTTTTCCCCACCAGCAGCAGCCAACGTGCCGGCGGATTTCATGCCGTACCCCTTCTCTGGCTCTCTCTGCAGCGATCTGCACACCTTTGCTTTGTTCCACCTCCTCCTCCTCCTCCTTCCCCCACCTCTCTCCAGCTGTCCATCTCTGCAGCCCTGGCCATGCACGAGTTTCCCTGCTCGCCCGCAATCTGCCTCCTTCCACGGCTGCGGGAGCACGGACGGAATCACGTCCACCCCATCGGTACAAAGCATGCTGTTTTTACCTTCTGGATAGTTTGCTGGGTCACCTCCCCTTTGCCTCTCGGGCGAGCAGAAGCAAAGGCAACCGACATGGTGGGCTTTTTTTATGTGTCTATAATATATGGGTCCCAGGCTCTAATAATATTGTTATTATCTGCCTGCTATTGCCGTGCGAGGATTCTCCGCAGTGCGCGGGCAGGGGAGGTGCCGCACATGGTACGCTCTGAGCCCGGCGCCCAGCGGCGGCCAGCGCGCCCCGGAGCGGCACACGCCGCCCTGCGCCCGGGGCCGCTGCCGGCAGCTCGAGGCGGGGGGGCTGCGGGGCGGATTTGCGGGAGGGGAGGAGAGCGGCCGCCCGCCGCCCCGCGCCTCTCCCCGCCGCCGCACATGGTGCGTCCCTGCCGCCGGGTTTCCTGTCGCAGCCGAGCGGCATCTCCCTGCCTCCGCCGGCCGCCGCCAGGTGCGCCAACTGCGTAAGGGCGGCCGCCATCTACGCCGAGTGCGTCGAGCGCCGCGGCCGCCTTCGCCTACGCTCGTTGCGCAACGCCGGCTCCTCGCGCAAGGAGCGCGGAGGGAGCTTCGCGGCTGCAGCGTACGGAGTTGGCGCAGGGGGCGCCGTCGGCGTGCTCCGGAAGCGGGCGGGGGATGAGTGTGCTGTTTTGAGGGAGGCGGCGCGCGGCCGGCAGCCATGAGCTACGACCGGGCCATCACCGTCTTCTCCCCGGATGGGCACCTCTTCCAGGTGGAGTACGCCCAGGAGGCGGTGAAGAAGGGCTCTACGGCGGTGAGCGAGGGGAGAACGGCGGCTCCGGGTTCACCGCGGGGCCGGGGCGGGCGCGGCAGGGAGGGAAGGAAGGCCGGCCGGCCCTGCGCGCGCCGCGCCGCCGGGAGCCGCGCCGCCGCTTCGCCGGTGGCCCCGCGCCGGGTCCGCGCGCACCGAGCGCCGCGGGAGAGCCGCGAAATCCGCGCGGGTGCCGGCGGGGCCGCGTCGGGCTGCGCTGGGCCGCGCCGTGCGGGTGTCCGGCGGACGGCGAGGAGGAGAGGCGAGTGGGAATGGCTTTGTGGCCGCCGCGTTCGCTGTCCGCGTTGCCCCGAGGTTCTGATGAACGAGGAGCTTTACTACGCCGGGGATAACGGATCGCTTTCCGATTACACCGGGAAGGAAACAGCCCGCATCGGCTGCTGGGCGCCGATGGACGCAGCCGTCCCCGCCGCTGGTACCGCCGAGCTCCTCGCAGCGCAGCTGCCCCGGCCCTGCAGCGCCGTGGCGGCCCTCCGTCACGAGGCGTAGTGCCGAATAGCGCTGGGCTGTTGTACGGTACGGCAAGGGAGCGACCGACGGCAGGCTGCCCCTGCGTTGGATGTGGCAGCTTTAGTGCTGCTCCTGCCGCAGTGGCTGCAGGAAGGTGCTGGTATTGGAGAACACGGTTGGTAGGAGGGGTGGGGATATCTGCTAGGAGTCACACGGATTTAAATTGGCAAAAGCAGCTGATGAAACGGCAGTCAGGAGCTGAATGCAATTTTTGTTACATCAGTCCTCTCCCTGGCTGTGGCAATAGGAAACAAAGTACTTCGAGTTGAAGTTTATAATGTTTGCTTTGGTGGTGGTGTTTTTTTTTTTCTTTTCACCAGGTCCTCAGTTCAGTATAATGCAACCTGTTTAGGGGACCTAAGTTAACCTTCCCCCCCCCCCCCCCCCCCCTCTTTTCTTTAATTGCACTGAAGGTTGGAGTCAGAGGGAAGGACATCGTTGTTCTCGGCGTGGAGAAGAAGTCTGTGGCAAAACTTCAGGATGAAAGAACTGTGCGGAAGATCTGCGCCCTGGATGACAATGTCTGCATGGCTTTTGCAGGTATGTGATCCCTGCAGAGTTTGGGGTTTGGTGCAGCAGTTGTTAGACAGCCTTTGGGTAAGGTTATGGATTCATAGGGAGTATAGAACTGAGTGAGGGCTGTGGGAAGGAGCATATTTCCAGTTACTTCCACTTTTACAAATAGGTGTAGAGCACGTGTCCATAGGTGTCCATAGGGCATGTAGGAGAACCAGTGATTAAATGAGGATGAAATGTTGGTTAGAGTTCACAAGGTCCACTGAGTTTAATGTGAGGATGAAGACTGAGAAGTAGCATTATCAACACAGATATAGAAATATACTGTTTAACAATATATGTGAGCTCATATCTACATTTCAACAGATATCTCCTGTCTGTACGTAATTCTTTGTATCAGTATAATGTTTTAAGAGGAGATCTGATTTCAGCTGATTTTCAGCTCTGTAATGGAAATAAGGCTCCCAGCTGAAAATGCCATTGCTGGCCATCCTTTGTCAGCTAACATCATGCTGCTATAGTACCATCAGCTAGACAAGATTTATTGTGCAGATAAGCTGATTTATAGAGAGGGGTATTTTAAAAAGAATCGTAGCCACTGTACGTGAGAATTGAAGCTCTGCTACTTTGCAGTTAGATGGAATGCTTTCAATCTCTCAGGGGGATTCTGATTGACCTGGTTCAAAATTGCATGTTATTTAGTAGACAATCATGAAATCTGTAAACAAAATATATGTAATTTTGATTCATTAGTTTATTTCTATTGCCTTTTAAACGATGTCCTCGCTCAGCAAACCTAGGAAAGCGTGACCTCTTGTATGCTTTCCTTCCCTTGCTGTTGGCACTGACCTTGTGAGCCTTTTGGAGCAAGACAAGCTGTCTGTGCTCATGGTGTGAAGCATGAGTCTTGAGCACAGCAAACTCACTGTCATTGCAGGGCTCACAGCTGATGCCAGAATAGTTATAAACAGAGCTCGTGTAGAATGTCAGAGCCACAGACTCACCGTGGAGGATCCAGTCACCGTGGAGTACATCACACGTTACATCGCCAGCCTGAAGCAGGTGTGCTGTGTGGGGTCCTTCTATCCATCCCTCCTGCTGTGCAGTGCTGCAGGAGCTGTGCATGGGCTGCGTTCTGCTCTGCTGGCAGTAAGCAACATCACGCTCCTGGTTGTTGGAAGTAAAAATGTAGTAATAGAGCACGAGGATTGATTACCAGCTTTCCTCAAAAGATGAAATTAATTAGTGCTTGTAACAGCTGTATAAGTACACTGGTGATGTTATCAGGGACGCCGCCCATCTGTGGCTTTAATTCATTCCCATCATGGCTGTGATGCATTTCCTGTTTCGGTTTTTCTTCTAAGACATCGCAGGGAGGGATGAGAAGGGAGCAAATTAATGCAGCACTTAATACACTTAGTTTAATATTCATGAATTTAAGAGTAATGACAGGGTCAAAATATGCCCAACTGCCTTCTGTGGTAAAATTTTTCATTTGCTGCTGGTGTATTGAACTAATTTTCAGCAACTAGTGGGGATTAGCAAAAGTCTAATTTATTTATGACATGCTGGCACAGTGATGATGACAATAGTGTGATGCTTGTGTTCATTACTAGCCTGTCAGAGCAGAATCTCACTTTGTTCCTTTATAGTAATCTCACATCTGTGTATTTCTTTCTGGCACACTTGCAATCTCTCTAAAAGTAGCAGCAGTAAATCTTGCAGTGCTGCTGTTGGGCCTCCGTGCTTACGGTCACTTGCGGTTTGTGATGTGCTGCTGTGTTGCAGCAGTGAGCAGAAGGGCTGTGACACTGCCTTCCTACAGCTGGCTGCCATCACAGGTGATGCCTGCTTTGTCATTCATGGGATTGCTGCAAGTCATTGCTGAAAACTGGCTTTGTGCTCAGATGTCATCCTCCTGCTCAGCCTCCTGTGCGTGCTTGTCAAAGCACAGCGCTGCACCCAGGCGTACAGTCGCTGTCAGCAGCCAGGAGTGTCTCTTCCTGATGCTTACAGTGGTGCAGAAAACTTCAGTGGATGTTAGGAAAAGTGGCTGAAAAGTAAAGTAACCGTTTCAGTTGCGTGGCTTCTGGCCTTTGGTAGGGCATGGAATCCTGCTTTCAGTAGGTAGAGGGGCGAGAAAGCCTCCTAAAAATATTTCTGATGCCTTTCCTGGTTGTAACATACAGAAAGTCTGCTTTCTGCTCTAACAGTAGAGCTGCTTGTGAAATGCATGTCTGTTCCTTCTGAGCAGAGGTACACCCAAAGCAACGGTCGCAGACCTTTTGGTATCTCTGCTCTGATCGTGGGATTTGACTTTGATGGAACCCCCCGGCTTTACCAGACCGATCCCTCTGGCACGTACCATGCTTGGAAGGTGAGCTGGATTCTGTCTCTTCTGGGAGTGTAATGAAATATTTAAGAGTTGCCATCTCCTTTAAAGAGGGATTGATGTAGAAGGAGATGGAAAAAATCCATCTGCGTGGAATGGCAATCTGCAGTTAAGCTCTGTGTGGGGAATTTTACTATGTTTACTTGTTTTCCAAGTACATGCGGGTGCCTGACTGCTGGCTCCTTGTGTGGGGGAAGTAATGTGTTCAATCTCCAGAAAAACACACAGTGATCACAGAAGGGTTTCAGATCATCTAACTATACAGCTCGTATTTCTTGCTGATTCCAAGCTTCTTCCCATCCCCATCCATTCCAGGCTAATGCCATTGGCAGAGGAGCTAAATCTGTCCGTGAATTCCTGGAGAAAAACTACACTGACGAAGCCATTGAAACAGATGATCTGACTATTAAGCTTGTCATCAAGGCTCTTCTTGAGGTGAGTCTCCCTCAGGGGCTTTGTGTCACTCTTCACCTTGTGTTTGGATTAACTTCTTAATTGTGAGTACGCTAAAATCTTCATCCATGTGGCAGGATAGCATTACAAAAGGAGCTATGAGAAGTGCATTTGTTTGCCATAGGTGTGGGTTACATGCAAGGTTCACAGTACTTCAGAAAACTATGCCTGTAACTTACATGGAGGAACTTAAACTGCAGTCCTCAAGGGAGGGAAAAAGACTTTGGTTCATTTATATTAACTGCAAGAACTGAAGATGCACTAAACTCCACATGCAGTATGCTTTGTGTTGAAATTTGAGATGAGGAAACTTAAATCGAAATGCAGGTTTTAAGTTAAGCATCAGCAGGCTGCATTGATACCAAAAGGAATACTTTCTTTTTGGGGGTGGGTTCTCCTAATGCTGGGATAAAGAGGTTGGAGCTAAAGTAGTAGTGCTGTTTTTCCTGAAAGATCTGAAAGAGAGGTGTTAAAATTGTTTAATGGACCCACTCCTGTTGGTGTTAACTTCTGTTCAGGTTGTGCAGTCTGGAGGGAAGAACATCGAGCTGGCTGTTATGAGAAGAGATCAGCCCCTGAAGGTAAAGGCTGCTTTGGCTTTTCTCCCTTTGTAGCCAGTTTCTCTGATAGCACTGTTGTACATCAGCCCTAACTTCCCCTCCTTCATCTCACATTTTGCACTGGCAAATATTTGTTTAATAGTAGCAGCCAAGGAATGTTGTGTCTGCACAACATACCTGTGTCTTTGGAAATAGCTGTTAACTCTCCTCTCATGTCAGATCTACTTAAGTAAGATAAAAGTCTCTTAAGTGGCACCTTAAAGTTTGCTGTTTTCCTTTCTTTAGATTCTAAGCCCTGAAGAAATTGAGAAGTATGTTGCTGAAATTGAAAAAGAAAAGGAAGAAAATGAAAAGAAAAAACAGAAGAAGACATCATGATGAACCAAATTCAGCACCTGCTTAGCTGCTTCTTTTTAACTGAAGCAATGGGTTATTCTGTATAGACAAGATGTAGGCATTCCGTTTATTCATACTGTGCCCCTCTGGAGACCTACAATAAACCTACTGATTTTTTTTAAGCTCTTATTTTAGAAAGATCTGTGTGTTCCTGATATTTTAATCGCTAAAGATTACTTGATGAGCTACAGCATCCAGTAGTGACCCATTAAAGGATGAAGAGTGGTTGCGTTTTACTTCCTGGCCCTGTTCTTAGTGAACAGGCTCAGCTGTCACTTATTTTCTTGTTGAAGTGGTTGTCTCAACAAAACAACTGCTTTTAATGAATTATGCTTTCTCTGTCCCTCATCACTGTTTTCCAATGTAAATGACCAGGGCCCAGATGTAAGACAAAACTTTCTGTCCCAAGCTGTGAGTTCTACTTTCTATATTCACAGGGATTTGAAGGTGCAATGGTTTGGGAAATGAGCACGAGAACTGTTTTGAAGGCACGTCATAAACAACTGAGGAGGTGCATGGATTGCTGCCTGCAGCTCATTGCATGATTCATCTGGTTGAGAATAAAGTGGTGTTGTGATCGCCCACTAGGGGATTTATAGACCAGTGACTTCCTAATATGTGCTAAAACAATGATAAAGGTCTACTCCAGCTTAACCTCTTGGTGCCTAGCTCAGGTTCTGGTCAGACCTGCATACTGTCACAGCTGTAAAGGCACGCGCTGCTCCAGCAGTGGGCAGGCAGTGCAATTCCACCTTCTTGCTGTAGTGTCAGAGAAGCTGTTTTGCCTTTGGAAAAAAAGGAGCTTACCTGGGAGCTGCTGCAAGCCCTGCTGTCAGCATACACACCATTTGCTGGTAAGAGCCCAGCTCCCAGAGGCATTTATGGCCACCAAAGCAGAAGTATTGCCACCCAAAATGAACTCTGGTTAAGCTGTACCAGAGCTGGCTGTGAGCTCTGGGTGCTGTGAACAACAGCAACACACCTTCAGTTGGATACTCAGACTTCCCTGAGGGAGCACAGGGTGACAGGAATGATGCAGCAGCTGTAGCAGAGCCCTCAGCAGCCACCTTAAAACACTGTGCACCTCTTTGTAGGCCAGCTCAGTTTCCTCTTAGATTTCAGCCCTGCTGGAGGTTCCAACAAGTTCTATGGTCAGATGCTGCCAAGCTGCACGCAGAACAAAACAACAGGAAAACATCAAACATTTACATGTTTATTATAATTACAATTTACATTACTCCAAAGAGCAGCCCCACTGCTATGTTCTAATTCTTAGCAATAAAGTCCTACAAAAATAAATCCAAGCTTTTACAGTAACCTAAGTCAATGCATAACTAAAAAATTCTAGCTATGTACGGGGTTCAGTCATCAAGGTGCTTTTTTTCAACAAAATTCCCTACCAACAGAAAAAGGACACATGCTTATAGCAATTTAACCCACTTATTCATGCAAACAAATGTAACCCCTTCCCTCCCAGCCCCTCTCCCCACATACAGATTTTAAAAACAAAAGAAAAACTAAACTATTTACAGTATGGGGGTACAGAGGAAAACTTAAACATGCCCATCTGTTAAGCTTCATTATATGGACTCCCCATTCCTAGTTTAATGAAAACATTCCATAGTGTTCCACCACAGTCTACTAGTGTACAGAAAACTGTTTGCATTTAGCACTATATGAACAAGGTACAAAGCAAGGCATGAAGCCGGCGCTCCGGGCTCCTTGCCAGGCAGCCAATTGCTGCCAGGGGCTCTTCACTCTGAGCACACAAGCAGCAGTGCCTGCTGCCCGTCCTGCTGGGGCACAGCACTCTGCACTCCATCACCCCCTGACCCCGCAGAATTCTGAGCCGCGGAGGAGTGCCCAGCACCCTGCAACTCGAGGGAGGCACAGCTCTGCAGAGCCTGCAGTACCTCCACATCAGTACTGGCTAACAAACAGTCGTACAGTCATTTTACACCACTACATGAGCAACAATCCAGTATTCCCAAGTGACAATACACATAACTCCTCAGCACCAGGAGTCCATTCTTTCAGATACCAAGTGCTACTCCACACACGCTGCTGAGTACAGTAAGACCAGCAGCACCAAAGAATCCATTTGGTTACTCAGAACAAACAAGTTAGCTGGTTTATTTCAAGTGAGCTTTGGTTCCATGTTAAAATACCATGATTTAACTTCTTCAGGGTTCAGAAAAGGAGTCTGACCTTAAGCTTAGACTATAGCAGCCTTTGAGAGACCCGAAAGAAGAACCATGTAAGTTAATCTGCACTTAAAAAAACAAAAACAAACAAAAAGACACCCTGAAGAAGGTACCCCTGAACACATTCCCTCTTCCAAAGAATATTCCAGCTGACTGTTGCTGGTCCAAAGTAAGTCCAGAATATAAGCAGTAGTACATGAAGTTCTGTCATTTGAGCTGAGACGGTAAACAATATGAACCATTTTCCCACATTAGTGCAGCAGTCAGTTGTTTTCTATGTACATTTTCATCCTCTCAGGAGAGATGTTAGAACCTACGCAGGAAAAAGGTAGAATTAGACTTGATATCCAGAGGACCTGCCTCAAGAAAAAGCAGAAGTTCATACCTACATAATCAATTAAAATGTTTAACTAGAAAGTCTCAGCTGAAACAAACAGCTCTTGGTTTTCACAGAGCTGAGCCCCAGGAACCAATAGATCAATCAACATGTTAGAACTGCTTGTATTTCCTTCCATCGCTTCAAAAGATGGATAAACAGTTAAGAGATGATAAAGAACTACTTTTGATTCACCTGCGGGACTGCAGAGCAAGGAGGTTGCTCAGACAGCTCAGGTGAGGGATAAGAAACATGCTCTGGTTAGGGAGAGCAGTTATTAACAGCTGAACAAAGAGCATGTAGTTTACCTGTGAAGTTACACTCTGCCAGTACCAGCTCTGTGAGTGGTTTGGTTCCTTCTTGCTGCTCCACTGCCCCTTCCACCGCGAAACCCACCACGAAAGCTGCGCCCACGAAGGAACCGTCCCGACACTCCAAACGTCTCAGTATTGAGTTTCCTTTCTTCAGCCCACGTGGTGCGTCTAGAACTGAACGGGACTGCATTCAGATTTAATGTAAACATTAAATAACCCCCAACTCACTCAGCTAGGAAGCCTCAAGAACCCTATTCTACTGACTAGAACCACAACAAGAACTGCTGCAGTGTGAAAATACTAATTCAATTCCTCTGCTAATCATGGGCTTTTTGGAAGTGACAGCTGTTGGCTTTTACATGCTACTTCTAGACCAGAGAACTATGGAAAGACTTAAAATATGATTGAATGAGGGCATGGCAGGATTTCACACCCAGTCTTCTTTTTTCTTGTCAAACACAAACTCGAATCCCATGAAGCCTCTCTGGACTCCTAGGTAGGCAGCCCTGTCACAGCTGAGGTTCAGCTACTGGAACAGCTCCACAGCACCAGTCCTAACTCCTATTCAGAACCTGCCTACCCCCAAATACTGCCTTATGGTAAACGCTCATGGTAAACACTCAGAAGAAAGCTTTGCTAAAAGGAAGCAGAAACACCAAGGGAATTTTACATGCTGACATTAAAGGGAAGTTTAACTTCATCAGGCTGCTCATACCACCAAATGACAGCAGCAGCAGATGAAGCCTTTCATTAATATTTGCAGTACTTAATTTGATGTTTCTACAGACAGACCTGCCCAAACTCCAGGCTTAGCTTCCTCCTGCCTGCAAGTTGCACCATCTTCAGCATAGAATGATTCTTTTGCCTCCTCCCACATAAAAATGTGATTTTAAACACTTTATTTTATGTGTTCAAAGTCAGGACTAGGAAACAGAATGGGGTGCATTAAACAAGCACAGCCAGCCAGCAGAGGTGACTCCCCCAGTGTATTTAGCATTGGTACAGCCTCACTTTGAATATTATTGGCAACTACGGGCTCCGCAATATAAAGACATTAAAATACTTGAATGGCACCCAAGGGACAAAGCTGGTAAAAGGGCCAAAGGACACATCCTATGAGGAAAAGCTGAGGCCCTGCTTATCTACTTTGCAGACAAGGAGACCATGTAACCCCACTGCTCTCCATAACTTCCTGAGGAGGGAAAATGAGAGCACAGAGACTCTCTCTTCTTCCTCATAAGAAATGAGAGGACATATAGGAAACAGCATACACCCGTGCCAGGCAAGACTTCTATAGATACTGTCTTCACCAGAAGGGTGGTCAAACACTGAAACAGGCTCCCTAGTCAGCTGGTTGATGCTCCATGTCACTCAGGGTTCAGGAGCCATTTGAACAGAGCCCTTACCAACATGCTTCATCTCCTTGTTAGCCCTGAAGCGGTTAGGCAGTTGGACACTTACCTTTGTTGGTTCCTTCCACATCAACTATGCTACCTGACAGCTAGTGATCCCTGTATCCTAGTTGAGGGAAATGTGTTAGTGCAACTGAACATACTGCTTTTTGTTTGGTCTCACTGCATGAAACTTGGTAACATCATCAACGACGCATCAAGTGTGTGACAATACTCCCTTCTAAAACCTGTTTTGATTTCCTCACATTTCCTTCTTGCATTTTGAGACTTCTAGAAAGCTGTGCCATGTTACACATCTAGAATTATGGCTAAGGCAGAAAAAAAAAAAGCAAGATTAAAGAAATACTCACCTAGACTTCAGTTCTGAGGAGATATTGTCAAAGAAAGACTTGGATTTATCATAATAGCAGTTGGGTCCCAGAAGGTCCTCCTCTGCATTGCCATCATTGTTCTGAGTTGCCACTCCAGGGTCCCCTTTTTCTTCCTCTGTCTCTGCTTTGTCATCTGAAGATAACAAAATGCATTACACTTCTTTGAGGCATACTGAAGACCCATCTGTTCTCTTGGACCTTCAAACAAAATCTGAGATGCTGCCACACTGACATGCAATTTCTCAGAACGAGAAGCAAGATTCATGCAAGATTTACTACTAGCTCAGCAATTCATATTTAAAAGAAGCTACAAACCTTTAAAGTTAAGTTTCTTCTTGAATTCTTTATCAAGTTCCTCTCTGTTGAATTGTGCATTTGCACTTTCAAAGTCAAAGTCACCTTCAAACTTTATTGTATTTTCCTTCACAGTAGTTGGTCTGTTTTGTCCTCTAGAACGATTTCTGGTTCTCCTGTTTCCCCTGTTTCCTGAAAGCAGGAGAGTTTAAACACTTGGTAATGCGCAGGGAAGTTAAATGGCTTGCTCAAGACCAGAGGAAACCAGGACTAGAACTCAGAATCTTGGCTTCCAGTCCCATGGTTAGGTCACACCTCTTTGAAAGTAACTTCTGAACTTGGCTGCAGGAAACACATTACAGCAACATTTTAACTTTCTGAAAAGCACTCCTGCTGTCAGCCTTACCACTAAAACATAACACATCCGACTTGTCTTTCAGTTGGAAAAGGAAAATAAGAGCAACACATCAAGTAAAGCTGAGGGAAAGGTAAAGGTGCTATCAACTCTATTTACTACTCATCTGCTAACATGTTACTATAACTAGTCCACAGACCTGTCATGACTGGGATGAACAGATCATTGGTTTTGGAAAGCCTTCCCAAGACTCACCTGCCCACAAGTGGACACATACTTAATTGTAAAGCAGAAACCACACAAAGAAATGATCAGCTTCTTTTTGGAAAGAAAGAAGCACCAAACTTACAGCCTCCCTTCCATAGCACTGCCTTCAAATTAGTTTGAAAGCTAATTTCAACTTCTGCTTCCTGCCTTTTCTCACTTTGTTTAGGCAAGGATGTCTAGTTGACTTTAGCTTCACTTTCCTTTGACCTATGCTTAAACAGTCATCTTAATATAAGAGCTTCATTCTAGAGAAGCAATGACTCCATAGTTCTTTTAATTTGAAAGAACACTAGATGCTCTTAAATAGGCTGCCCTTCCCACTAAGACACTACAGGTTTCAGAGCAATCTAGTTACTGCTGTCCATTTCTTTTCTTAAAAAACAATTTACCTCCAGTGCCCAGAGGACACCAGAATTTTGGTGGTTCCATATTTCTGTGGCTCCAGAACTTACACTGTTGGGGAATCATCCCTACGTGGCCAAAGACCTATGAAGCCTTTCCTTGGTCTTAGTCTTCTGTCCGATAACACTTTAATTCAGCACTATTTGCCTTTATAAACCAGAAGAGGTGTTTAGTGTCAGAATAACCTACCCGATCTTCTCCTTTGAGGCCTCCTGTTTTCATCATTCACCTGGCCTTGGGTTTGTACAGGCGTTGCAGGAACTGTATCTACTGAACAAGAAAGAAACTTCTGGGCACACAAGAACAAGACTGAAGTAGTCTGGCCTTGCTATGAGCCTTTGAAAGATGCTTGAAAACAGCACTTTAAAGCAGCCCATACATACCAGCTGTCTTGGTGCTGCTCTGTGGGACCTGCCGGCCATTGCGCTGCACCCCTGGAGTTACTTTCACTGGGAGTGGCTTCTGTGAATTGATGTTGTCAACAGGGCCGGTCTGGACAGCCTGCTCTACCATGGGGCTTTTGCGGACAGGGTGAACCGAAGGGAAGCCAGCACCTGGAAGGAATGGCAGTGACTGAGTGCTCCTCAGAAGGCACGCCAGCGTTATTCAAACCCTACCCACTTCTACAGAGAAAACATCGACCAGAGTTATTCAAAACCTTGGTTGTTTATCGTTACAAGCTACATTTAAGTGGCACGTAGGGAAAGCGCTACTGCCATAGTTCTCAGCTCACAAATCCAGAGCCTTACGTCAGAAAAGCTACCCGTTTATTTCTTAAATCAAATTAGACACTTCAGATAAACAAGCCAGGTCAGTCTCCTATAGAGAGTCGATAAGAAAAATCAAATTTCTAGGTGCATCTTTGGTTATGCAGGATTGTACTTCACATTATATCTGAAGCAAAACGTGACCATTTGGAAGTTGCTCCAGATAGCTTCCCCATTTTGTCTAAAACAACAACAAAAAAGTTTGGTGCTAAAGCCTCATCACCTCAGCTATACATCCCATTTCGTAAGCCTTTTTTTTTTTAGAAGCCCTTTGACTACTTGAAGTACTGTCATTGCTTATTGTTAGCTTTCAGACAAAGAAAACCTGAAACCAGACCAGGATCTCAAAGTTACCCTTTTAAATTCCTTCTTGGTCAAGGCCAAAGTGTTACCCAAGACTTCTGTTGCTCTTCCATCCAGGCTTATTTATTCACACTACAAAACACGTAAATACTTTTCATGGTTTGGTATACCTTACACCATTTATTTTAGAAAGTGACAGTCTTCAGTACTCAGAAGAAATACTGCATTCTAGATTTAATTAGAAGTTTTGGAGCTACAGGCTTTTGTAGTTATGCATAAGAACTGCTTGGAAGCAAACTTTAACTGAATACACTTTAAGAGCAAGGAAAGTGAAAAAGCTGAAGAGTACAGACAAACCAAGCCACTGACACTTCTGGGGCACCCAAGTCCACATGAGATATACCCAGTAGGTAACATCATGCAGGTTCCCAGTTATGTACACCTGGAAAACTTGCAAGGAAGACAGACACAGCCTAAGGATTATTCAGTAGGACAAAGCTGCTGTGCAAGTTCAACAAAAAGTTTCAAAGCTTAGTAAGAAAACTGAGAAAGCATATACAGACAGATGGCCAAACAGAAAGCAGAAAGTTTCATGCCAACACAACCATACATGCTAATTTAAAAACAGATTGAACTAATTACCATGTTTAAATGCAGGCTGCACCTGGTCTCTGCTCTGAAGATGGGTCAGTCTAGTTACCTCTACTCAAACTCCTTTAAAAGTTCTTAAGCACAGAAGCGAGCACCCAGAACTCTGTTACCTCTGCTTACCACAACTAAAATCGTTCACTGTTAGTTATGCCTTACTAGCTGGCAATCTTTATAAGGTACATTGCCCCACCATGCATGAAACGTATCCTGAAGTTTCCTAAGTTACAGTAATACTCCTGAATTTTCTACTAGCCTGTTTATTTTTGAGCAGTAAGGCCACCCATGATTTAAGCAGTGCGCTTGGCTTTCTAGGAAAGGCCAATTAATTCCCTGCCTAATGCCTCAGCCAACACATACTCCTAGGGAGGGTGCAGCACGACATCCCTACACCTCAGCCCTCTCCTGATACTTACACAAGAGGATCCACAGTTCTTTACTTTTTCCATTCTCCTGTCTCATTAATTGATACTTCTAGAGCAGGAGGAAGTAATACTTCATGTGACGAAAAGCAACAACAGCCAAGAACAAACTCATTTCTCTAGCATTACCCATGTAAGTACTATCATTCTAGGAGGGGGTTAACAAGAACACGTTATTTTCAAGTGCCATGCAGTTCTTCCAAATATTTGGAGTCCTCAAACTGCTGTTACCCTTGGAAGAGAGCTGATGGGGCTCTGAAGACATGTCAGGCTCTGAAACAGGTTGTGGAGACGGAGAAGAACTAGGACTGGAAGCAGCTGCTGATGCTGGAGGGCTTACCAATTTCTCTAAAGAGATAGAGGGAAGAAGAGAAAGCAAAAAGATATATGGATGAGATACAAGGTTGTGTAACATCTGGAGGATTTGGAAAGAGATACAAGAATCTCTAGAAACAGCTTTAGAGCAGCTCATTTAGTTCTCTTTTGGAACACAAGCTCCTTTCACACATGGGTTGTGCACGTGAGCTATGTCAGACCAGAAATGAACTGACCTCAACTGTTTGTTATTCATATTACTTTCAGAGAAAAGCTTCAGCTCTTTAGTTTCTTTCTTGGGTACACGTGTATAGGTGAAAGATGAGCCTCTTTGCTATAAGATCATTGCAAAGTTTTTAACTACTTATTCACTGCTTCTTGAAGACATTCAGTATGGAATTCATTATCAGTTACTGCTATGTGGCTCCAGTGTAGCTGCATACAAAGACTGTACCTTTATTCTTACAAAGAAAGCTTTTACTTACCTAAACCTAATGAAGCTGCATACTGCTGGCTAAGTAAAGAGCTGGCAGCAAGCTGGCTGTAAGGTGGCATACCTCTAAATGGGCTGTAAGGCACATGTGGCTGAAATGATGATGTAGAGGCAGAGCCCAGAGAAGACTGTAACAAGACAAAGTACATTTCCATTTACAGTGTCCAGAAGTCAACTTGCTTTGGCAGTGATTCTTTACTTCAAGTACAGCACTATTACCACTCAAGTAAACACTGCAGTCTTTACCTGCATTCTCAGCTACAGTCTTATCGACTGAAGTCTTACAACCATTATTTTAAACACTGAAATGCAATTCAGAAAGCTTCCAAAAACCTGAAAACTCCTGGAGACAAAGACTCCATTTTTATAGTTTGCTACCAAAACACAGCCTTCTATCAATGTTTCACCACATCCAGCGACACTGCAGGCTAACTTACCTGAACAATGGCAGGATCCTGTGGCAGAGTATGCTGAGCTTTCGGAGGCTCACAGACAGTGATGTCTTTGATGTCACTTCCTCGAAAAATAATGTACTCATAGATTTCTTCCCTTGGAGGAGCAGGTCTGTCTGTGGGCCGGTCTTCGGTACCAAAGGATCGCACTTCAGCATTAGAGAGATCGCTATTAGTTCAGCATCATCTTTGCAACATTATACAAGTTAAGACTTAGAAAAATAGGAATTTCTCCTACAACGCCTGTCAGAAGTAGCAAAAAAGTAGGTTACCTCTAGAATCCCAGCCCCCCATATCTGTTCCCACATCTGTTCCCGAAGACCAAATCTTCTAGCAGCCTGCATAAATAGCTTTGTTCACAATCTGTGAAGGCCAAGACGATGAACCAGCCGGAATGAAGAAGTCTACTGCAAAACTGAGGACTTCCCCACACTGCTGTACTGCCGTAGTCACCCCTCCTCCCCAGATCCTGTCCCACATACACATCCAACTTGAGGCAACTGCCACCACTGCAGACCATGAGGGAGGCCTCTGAAGCAGCAGGGAAACGTTCCTCAGTGGCTTCAGAGCTCAAATCCACACCTTTATTTTCATATTTACTAACACCAAATTGTCTATCTGCATAAGAGCTTCCTATTTAAATTCTCTCTACGCCATTGGTTTCATATTTAGAAAGCTTTCAAGTGATTGTTCTAAACCTTAGCACCTACCGAAGCTTCACTGAGTCTCAGCTATCGGAGCACTTGAGCAGGTACCAACCAGAGTGATGTTCCACTCTGCAGTGGGAAAGAAGGCTGTAACTGACCGTGTGCCCGCCGGGGAGGAGCATAAATTAACTCAACCCATTAAACAGGAGGAGGTCAGATTCAGACTTTCTATTTTGTTATAGCAGGAAAACAAGTGGCAGCCACATTAAACACTGGAGTATGAAACAGACTAGAGAATGAGCGTGATCTACATGTATAGAGACTTCCTTCTGCACTTTACAGAACTCTATCAAGTCTGCTAGCATAGCTCTCTGCCTTTATGATGCCTTGCCAGTTCAGATAAGCACTAGCACATATTAGCTTGATATATGGTTTCTGGCAGTGGAAGAGCTCCAGACTGCAGTTGCATCAGCCAGTTCTAACAGGTTATCAAAGCAGCACTCAAACTTTGAGTCGGGACACACTAAGTTTGACAGTACTTTTACAAACCCCATCCTGAAGAGCCCCTTTGCAAAGACCTGCTGTACCACAGCCCGCAGTCCTGTGCCAGCCAGCTGCAGCTCCCACTTCAGAGCAGGAAAGATAAGTGCAGACGGCCTTGTCAGGTGGATGATAGTGGAAAGGGAGGCACTGCAGCTCCGCCAGATAAAAGGTAGCAAGAACTGGATCAACTCAACCCCACTGCTCAGCATTCCCAGCACCCTGCAGGCACACTGACTTATCAGGGGTGCTGATGCTCCGTAGGTGGGAATGCTCATCAGAAGCACTCCTCAGATGAGGAGCTGCCTTCAGGTGGTTTCCCTAAAAGCAGCAGCTAATGCTGCGAGCAATCTTCAGGTTTCATCTGTTCCACGTGGAGATGAGCTTACCAGGAGCAGGTCAGTGCCAAACTGCCCCATTTCCCTGTTGCTCTTCGGCACCTCGGCTCATACCTGACTGGTGCAAGAACAAACTGCCAGTTGCTTCCCTCACACACAGCCTTCCATTAGTAGCTATGGTATAAAAACTCAAAGTTATTTTAGCTCTCCAGCTGCTGTTTGATCGTATTACAGCTGCAACCCAGTCAACTAGAAGCAGATTATCAACTGAAAGCGATACTCACAGCCTTTTAGACACAAACCATACCACTGATATTCCTGTTCAAGATTAGCTTATTACAGCATACTGGTCATGGCAGCATATGCTAAAGCTACCCAGCAGCTACTGCAGAATCCCACAGCCAGCTCAGAACATGACTTCTCTCAGCACCAGGATCAGCCTGCTGGCTTCCAGGTAGAGAAACACATGAGCTGTAAAGTCCAGAGCTGTTCAGGCAGCCTTTCAGTTGCCTGGTCCCAAGGTCTGTAAACAGAAGGGTAGAAAAATGATGTCCTTATTGTAGACAAAACAGCAACGATGGCATTTGCAAGGCCTCCAGGAGTGCAGCACACCCACTCCCTGTATCTGAAGTGTTTAATGATTTCTGGCACAGCACAAAGCACAACTTGGAGTTTCTGTGGAGGTCTGAAGGGTTGTCTCCCATGAAGGCTCACAGTGACTATTGATAACAGATGAACAGGAAATCAATCCCATGCTGTGCCACAGCTAGTGTTTTACAACAGCTTGTATTCACACGCAGGACTCCATAGAGCTGAACCACTAAAGGGTCAGGAGGCACAAGAGGAGCGAGTGGATGTCTGGAAAGCAACCCTTACACAGATATTTCCTGCCTAAAATCCGGAGTCCCTTCAGGCTTGTGCAGAACATGGAGTAAGGTAGTGATGCTCACTAAGTACAGGAGGGTAACTGTGTACTGCATTATTGCTCATAACTGAAGTTTAGGATCTAAAGAACAGACAGCTTTCCTGCAGCACTCAGGCACGTGGAACGTTATCCAGGGAGCTGAGTTGTGTGTGCGCCAAGACTTCACAGGAACAACATAAAATCAACTGAAGTTTGCCTGCTCTGAGTAACAGTCTGACCAGATTCCTTCCCCCAAAGCCCCCTTCAACCCAAGTTGTTCTTCATACTATTAGGATGACAAAAATATATATATCACAAGAGCAGTACATACAGCATGTATTAAAGTCTTCTGAACCTTTACCATTGGCATTTGGGGCCTGGCAATTTACTTATCTAGACAGTGTTGACTGCACATCAATAGTTCAGTGCTCCCAACCCCTCGGAGATCTCACGTTTCCAACTGCTGCTCACTGTGTTGACATGACTGTCACAGCTACCTTGGTAATACTGACATTAATCTTGATACAAAGTCTCTGATTTTAAAGAACTCTGAGCTACAGCCAGCCTTTGCGCTGTGAAGCTTAAAGCAGCTCTTTCAAATGAAAGAAAAAAATGCATTTTGCCACGCACTGCAACTACTTCTTAAAACTCCAGTTCTTCACAGCTGCACAGTAAGAGACCAATAAGTACAAGTGCTGCCAGAAATATCACACCAAGCGTGTACTTCCCCACACCATCGAGCATTTTAATCACATACACCTTTAAAAGGCAGCACTTCAGCTCCGTGGCAGCGTTACATGGAAGTCAGGGCTGTGTGTGAAACCAGCTCTGCTTTCTGCTGAGCAAAGGCTGAAGGCCTTGATGGGCGTGCAGGGAAGGAATTGCATCCTTCCCACAAGCTGGTGCTTCATGCCTGCAGATAGGTGCTTTTAGAGCCTCGGAGAGGTGAATTTGGGGAAGTTCGAGATAACGCCCATTTTAAGCTTTAGAACCAGCATCAGTAGGTGTCAAGTGTTCGTGGCCAGTATTGGGCCAATATCACGGCACTGAAATTTCAGGTCGTGGCACAGGCTGCCTAAAGTAGAGTTGAGAAGCAGGCAATCATTCCAGCAGACAGACTCGAGAGACAAAAGATACTCGGCTTCTGAACGATCCCGAGGGGCTATCGAAGGCTGCCGCGGAGGTCTGAACTCACGGAGCAGGGAAAGACAAAGCTCGGGGAAAGGAACAGCCGACAGACATCGGCTGGAACAGCCGATCCGGACGGCAAAAGCAGTATAACAGCAAGACCTTGCCGGAGAGACTAAATAAGATAGAGCAGGCTTCTCCGAGAGCAAACACAGGGGCTCCCAGCACAGGTGGCCATCGATTCCAAACCACACCGGCCAACCGCAGACACACCGCCGTTCCCGCAGGGGAGCGGAGCGCCGTGCCCACGTGCGGGCATCGCGCCTGGCCGCGCGGACATCGATCCGGGCACGAACAAAGGCGGCCGCCGCGGCTCCGCCGTCACCCGCCGGGCCCCGCGCCGGGAAAGGCGGCCCGAGCCGCGCCGCGCCACCGCACGGGGAGCCGGAGCGGCCGCCTTCCTAGCGGGGAAGGGAACCGCACGCGGCCGGCGCGGCGCTCCTCGCGGGGAACCCCCGCCCACCCCGCGCGGCCTCCAGTGCTGACTCACCGGCAGCCCGCGCCGCCGGAGCCGAGCCGCTCCCAGCGCCGGCTCCGCGCAGCCCGCAGGAGCGCCCGGCCGCATTGTTCGGCCCCGCGCCCCCCCCCGCCCCGCTCCGCCCCGCCGCTCCCCGCGGGCCCGCGCTCACCCTTGGCCAAGGCCACGGTGGAGTTCTCGGTGTCGATGGTGTAAAGGATGCCCTCATAGCGGATCTGCGCCTTGGAGATGAGGCTGATCTTGCTGCCGATGTAGGGGGTCCCCGAGCTCATGGCGGCGCTCCGAGGGGCCGCGGCCGCGCGGGTGGCTGCAGCGCCCGCCCACGCACACTGCGGAGACGGGAGCCCCGCCGCGCGCGCCTTATGTAGGGCGGAGGGAGACGGGCTGCGGGGGGCGCGGAGCGGGGGCGTGCTGCGGGAGCGCCGCGCATGCGCGATCGCCGCCCGCTATTGACCAGACGGGAGACGGGGTCAGACGCGGAGGGTGCGGGGAGGAGAGGGAAGGGAGCGGGGGGGAGGAGGGGGGAAACCCGGGGCCTGCGTCACGTGACGGGGGCTGCCACGTGCGCGCGGGCGGGGCGGGAGGGGCGGGGCGAGGCGAGGCGAGAGCTCGCGGCCTTCCCGCCGCGGCCGGGGGCGGAGCCGTGCGGCGACGGGGCCGAGCCGGGAGGGTTCGATACGGAGCCTCGGCGGGTCGCCTCGGCTTCCCCCGCAGCCCGGCTCCGCCTGAGGGCAGCTTTCCCGCGCCGGAAGCCCCTCCCGCTTTACCGCGGCGCTCCCCCGCCGTGCCCCGGGCGGCACCGAGCCGCTGTGTGCGCGCGGAACGGCGGCGCTCCGTGCCGTGCCGTGCCGTGCCGTGCCGTGCCGTGCCGTGCCGTGCCGTGCCGTGCCGTGCCGTGCCGTGCCGGTGCAGCTTTGTTCGGCGCGGGGTCCCGCAGGCAGGCAGGCGGGCCGGGAGCCCTCAGCGCTGCTCCCCGGGGGCTCGCAGCCCCTCTCGGCCATCTGCGCTCAGCGCGGACATCTGGCGGGCAGCTGCGGGAGGTGAAGGCGGCGGGTCGCAGCGCGCATCTCGGCGATTTGAGCGAGGCAAACGAACGGGGTCCGTGAGCGGCAGCTGCAGGGGGCGCGGTGCGGTGGGGCCGCGCACGGCCGTGCCTCGGCTGCGCGGCTGCCGCTGCGAAGGCGCCGCCCGCAGTCCGCAGCTCCGGCTGCCCGACGCGAAGCTCCGCGTCCCGCCCGGCTGCACGCGGGGCGCGCCGTCCTCCTCGCTTTCTCCTGCGGACAAACCCGCGCTCTTTCCCTTGTTCGACTTTCAGCGTCTCAGCTAAAATAGAGAAAAAAATATAAACGATTCTGTACGTATGCGGATTGGGTGAGTTATGTTTGGCAGTAAGGTTGGCCTTCGAGGTCAGCCTGCCTGTCCGTAGGTGTTTGTCTCAGCATGAGCTACAGCGCAGCCAAAGATCCCTTCTTACCGTATGCAATAAATGCTGCCCTTCGCTGGGCGAAGTACTGATTGAAATCTGCCCTGATGAAAAGACTCGTGTAGCTTCCGTGTGTGAGGAGTGTCTGTTGGAAGGATGTGGAACTGTTCAGATTGAGAGAAGGGAGGGGGAGAAATAACAATAGCAGCAATAACAACAACAACAGTAATAATAAATGCGGAGTTCAGAGGCAGACACAAAAAATGGGTAGCATGATGTTAGGACAGACAGTGTAACCAAGGGTAGAACAGCAGGACTTCCTCTTCTGGTCGACATCATCAAATTTTTATA
>JAPSGF010000017.1:604316-644272 GCA_035772895.1 Perdix hodgsoniae
CCTTTTCCTTTTCCTTTTCCTTTTCCTTTTCCTTTTCCTTTTCCTTTCCCTTTTCCTTTTCCTTTTTTCCTTAATCTTTACTTTCTTCTGCAGGGTTCTAGTGATGATCCTCAGAAAGGTAAAGCTGTGCCTATATTCCCCTTTGGAAATACAAGGCAGTTGGTGGCTAGCACAGCAGAAGCTGGGGAGGTAAGGAAGATATCAGACCTTTGCCTATCTTTTTTTAAAGAGCCATTGGGGTCCTGTTGATTTACCTGTTGGTTTTCCAGTGCAGGGAATCATAAATGAGAAAAAGGAGCAGTGATCCATACTGCTTAAACAGTAAACAGTGAGTAACGGTGAACAGAATGTGAGATACTGAATGATGCTGGTAAGACAGGGGAGAAGTAGAGCAGTTCTGAGTTGAGAGGATTCAGCAGAGGCCAGAACTGAAACTTCCATTGTATCAGTACGCCACGGCTCAGACATCCGACGATATATTGTTGACAAAACATCACTGTCAGGGTAACAATTCACTCACAAAGAGTCCCAGAATTGAAGCCAAACCTGAGAAGACCACCTCTCAATAAAAAGGAATGTTTCAAACGTATTCTAACAAGCCTAGACTGTAAAATGTGCAAATTGGATTTGCAATAATGAGACCGATCAGTAGGCACATTTTCTTGACATTCTGTCAGAGTATCATTTGGAAACAGGGACTCAAGTTTCCAAAAGTTACTTTAATTTGCTTAGAGAAGAAAGCACTTTCATTTTGCTCAGTCAGTTCTAATCATCTGCTAAATTCAAAATATGTGAAATTACTGAAGCTAGGTGTAGTGCCCAGAAGGACCATTAATCTTTAGTAACATTATATTTTTTTCCATAAATCATGTAGACTTGCACAAGACTTTTTTTTTGTAACAAATAAAACACAAGTCTTTATTGACACGTCTGCTTCTTGTCTCTTCGACAAACATTATTCTGGACATTTGCTAGTAATCTCCATTCAGAATATTTGCTTTAAAAAAAAATCTAGCTGCTGGGATGTGTCACTGGAAACTTCCATTGTCTTGTATGAGTTCTTTATCTTAGTAAAGTTCCCTAATTCTTTCCTTACAGATGAGTCTGGATATTGATACTTCCAATCTTGGCAAGCAGTAGCAAGCATGACAAGTTAGATTAAGAGCAGTTGGGAAGGAAAAACAGTATTCCACAACTCTTATACTGCAAAGCCCGGGAGGCTTTTAAACAATGATCCTTTATCCTACCGTGCATTCCCTGGGCACCCTCTTTTGGGCACAAGATGTTGAACTGCATGGACTTTGGGAGGTCTCAGTATTGCCATACTTAAATAACTCCCATATGAATTGCATACAGCATTTATTAGGGATGCAGTCTTCAAACCATCCCATAAAAACTTGAGACGATTCCCAAGGCATTTGAGTGCTCAGCTAACTTTTCTTTTTGAGATCTAGCCCATAAATGCTTTTTCTTTAAAAGATTGTTTCTATGTATTTCCCAACAACCAGGTATCTTTAAAAGCAGGAAATTGTCACGTATTTAAACAAGTGTATCTCACTATATATCTTGCTGCTATCTTATATGAAAAAAAAATATTCCACTTCACTTACAAAGTTCCAATAGCTGTTATGCATGTACAAACACTTCAATGGGTGGCTTTAGCATATTTCTTCCATAGCAGCCTTGTGTTACATATCTCTGACACCAAAATTGCAGTCGAAGGGTTGGTACATCTGTAGCTGCAGAAATGGTCTGGTACCAGGGCAGACATCATCCTTGGGTGGAAACAGGAACTTAAGTGGGTATGGTCACAGTAAAAAGGAATTGTAGAGTTTCTGTCAAAATCTACTGTTCATCTCTTTTTCTATGCAAGGATTAAGGCATTTTCCTGGAACATACCATGCTTAATTTTGACTATTAATCCCTTGCTAGTAGGAGCCTTAGGCTTATTCAGAGATTCACCCATGGATGGCTGATGCACTCCAATGGATAGCAGGATCTTAACACCAAGACTTTAACAATATCTCATGTTTACAAGGAGAAGACAGTAAAATTCAGAGATTGCAAAGAAGCACTGAAGTTGTTTTATTTTTCTCCATATGCTTGTCTGTCTTAAGACTGCATTTGCCACCAATTCCAAGTAACTTTCACCATTTTAAATTATCAGTAGCTGGGCAGGGAACATTAAAAGGAGAGCAAAAAAATTACCAATCCAAACTATCATTATCAGATTTTCATTCTTTTATTGATGGGGGTTCAGAATTGTGACAGGGCAGTTAAGACTTGTAGGAGCTGCACACAGACACCTTTCTTCCCAAGCCATCTCCAAACTGCAGACTCTTTTGATGCATCCCTTACTACAGTAATCCATATTGCTGTCATCTCTGCTGGATGGTCTTGTAAGGAACTCTCAGCTGACTACAGGTTTTAGAGAACTGCATTAGCACTTGTATCCTCAGACAGTCTCTGTGCCATGGTCTACACAGTCCACTTCCAGGGGAAGAAAATAAGTACTTCAAATAATAACATACAAAACAGAGCATGTTAAAAGAACTGACAGCCCTCTGTGTTTCCTGCATAGCTCCTGCTAACTTGTACGCTTTGACACCAGGGAGAATCCATATTTGCTTCTAATGTTCAAGATTTTATGATGTAATTGCTAATGGGTGAAATAAGTACTGTTTCCTATATAGAGTCTGACTCTCTCTGCACCAACACCAGTAAATACCAGCAATCCATTGCCAGGATTCTTATGCTAGTTGCTTTTCTTTTTTTAAACACAGTTTAAAATACAATGTGAGCAGTACAAATCGGAGGAGCTGGGGTCCCAACGCTGAAGAACCCAGACAAAAAGTGACTTCCAATAGCAGATGAGAGGCAGAGAACGAAAAGATAAATTATTCAGTGATAAATGCTACAACACTTACAATGCACAAGTTGTAATGCATCTCAGTTGCTCTTGTAATTTGGTACAGTCATTTACCTAATATGGTAAATATGCCATATGGTATACTAATAAAGAAAGTGTTAGAACAAAGACATGATGATTTCTAGGTTTTTATTTCTAATTTCGTATGCAACTGTAAGCTGCATTCCAGCTGTCCAAAAATACAAGCAGTAGAAGAACACAAGCTGCTCTGCCCCTTCGTGCTGACTACCACTGCCATGTGATAATTCAATCTATCTCTCACACTGCTCCTAACAACACTGTGTCCCAGCTCCAGGCCGTGCTCCTATTTGGATGCTGTGAAAGAAAGACGTGCAGCCACTGCATCTTCAGGTTGCTTCAGCTTAAGCCTAGCACACCCCAACCCCGATGAATCACTTGAGCAGCTGAGTAGATTAATTCTTCCACTGTTTCAGGAATGCAAAGAGACCTCTATTCTAGATAGTTCTTCGGTATGTTGCTTATAGAATTCCAGCATAGCTAAAACTAGCAATATACTTGACTGTGGCAGCAAAAAAGCGATAGAGGCAACCCCGCTTGAAGCAGCTTTCCTCCCTTTTAAGCAACGGGCAACTACTTCACAGCATCATAACCTGGAAAAAAAAATAAAGCAGAAAGTAAGAGTCAGAGAAGGGAAGAGGGCATCTTCTGAGGCAAAACTCCCCTGAGTTTTGAATGACAACTGGGAAAACCTATCCAGACAGAAAATAAAAAGCTTTGGAATACAAAACATTCAAGAACAAGATGAAAAGATTAATTTTAAACTTCTCACTGGGGCTTTGTGGCCCCTTCTGGCAATGCCTGCTTGCAGAGCGATCGCAGCCTTCAGAAAGGCTCAGTGCAGCAATGCTAACTCAGAGAAGCAGCTTTCTGCAGCTAAAGGGATGATGTGAGAAACCAGAACAGTAATAGAAATACTGTTTATGTTAAAGACTAGATCTAAAGGTCTATCCTGATCCTCACCTTATTTGTTATTTGAGGCCTATCCATTAAGATAAATAGCCCTCAGTTTTCGCTGTCCCCAGTATGAGCTTTTGGCAAACATCTCTTGTAGATGCACTCATGTATTTGTGGGCAGGGCACAGGACTGCACTTCAGTGTTGTTCCCATCACTCACTGGGCAAGCCAGGCTTTTTTTTTTTTTAAATTTTGTGTCATAGCACTGCAAATTAAGCCACTGCCACAGATGCGTAATGCAAGAAGCAATGCCACCCATCTTTGGGCAGCCCTAAGTACAGAATCCTCTCATCCCTGGCCTATTTAAATCAGCCCAGTCCCGGAGCTCCAAGCACCCAGCGCTCCCAGTCCCGCCTGCAGCCCCACGCCGGTCAGTGCTGGACACGGGCAGGCGCTCCAGCCTTTATGCTTAGGAATAGATGGAATTATTCTATAATACCGAAAAAACAGCTACTAACTTAAGCTTGACACCCCTTAACATGTGCGCCGCTTTATCGCTCAGCACACCTCGTTACCTTTAGAAGAGCAGCCCGCAGAGGACGGCGGCTGGGATCGGCGCTTCGCGTACTTCCTCCGCGGCGGCTGCACGAGGGCTCAGGGCGCCCCGCGCCGCCGCTCCCCGAAGGGTTAAGCGGAGGCGGGGGTGTAACGCGGGGCTGACACGCAGCCGGGGCCCGTCCCCGGAGCGGCGGCTCCCCCGCCTCGCGGTGCCGGCTCGGCGCTGGGAGTGGACTGTTTAAAATTGTCGTCTCCCTCCCTCTCTTTTCTTTTCCTTTCCCTCCCCTTCCCCTCCCTCCTCCGCCTCCTCCTCCCTTCCCGGCGCTCAGACCGCACCGCCTCCTCGTGCCGCTCTTCCCGGGGCTCCCTCAGCCTTCAGCCGTGCTGAGTCAGCCCGCTCGGGGCCGGAGGAACCGCTCCGGGCTTCGGCGCGGGGCGGCACGGAGAGGCCGCTCCTCCTCGCCCGGGGCCGCCCTCCCCCCCCGGCGGATCAGTTACACGCAGCTGGCACAGGTGTGGGGCGCCCTTCAGACTCGCGCCGCCGAGGGAGACCCGGACACAAGGAGAACATGCAGCCATTTTGGGCAGAGGCAGACAAAGAGTCGCGGCCGCCCGGCCGCTCCGCCCGACGACAGCGCCCCCGCTCCCACTACCGCCGCCTCCACCCGCTCGCCCCGCGCCTCCCGGCCACCCCTCGCTCGCCCGCCCCCGACTCTCGGCGCGCTGCTGCCGCCGCCGCCCGACTCCCCACTCAGTCCTCTCAGCCATTTACGCCGCCTTTTATAGGCGGCCGCCGACCAATCAGCGGCGAGCGGAATCCCTCTCCGACCGGTGATGTGAGGCCGGGCTCGCGCGCGTGCGCAGTCCGGAGGAGGCCGAGTGTGTGTGTGTGTGGGGTGGGGGGAGGGAGGGAGGAGTGGAAGGGGAGGGGGGGGAGGAGGGAGCAGCTCACAGGAACCCTCCAAAAAAAAGATGGCGGCGGGCTCGGATCTGCTGGATGAGGTTTTCCTGAACACGGAGGTGGATGAGAAGGTGGTGAGCGACCTAGTGGGCTCCCTGGAGTCCCAGCTGGCGGCCTCCGGCCACCACCACCAGCACCACAAGGCGCAGGAGCCCCTGCGGGCCGCTGGGGGGCTGCTGGGGAACCATGTTGTGAGCGGCGGCAGCGGCAGCGGCAGCCCCAGCCCCAGCCCTGGAGGAGTTGTAGTAGGAGGCAGCGCGAACGCCCAGGCGGAGAGCGGCGGCGGCGGCGGCAAGATGGGACTGAGCGCCGCGGAGATCACAAAAGCAGGTACGGTGCCGTGCCGTGGGCAGGGCTGGGGGCGCGGGGCCTCCCCTCCCCCTCCGCGCTCCCCCCCGCTCTGTCCCCTCTCCCCCCTCGGCGCTCCGGCACCCCCGGGGCTCCGAGCCGGGCATCGGCCCTGCGGGGCCTCCCCGCAACGCGTCCCCCCGCCGCCCGTCCCCTCGCGCGGCTCCGCGTTCCCTCCCCTTTATTTTCCCTCCCGCTCACCGGAGGATGTTCTGTCGCGTGTGCGGGGCTCGGTTCCCCCGGCCCGGCCGTGTCACTCCTCTGCCCTCCCTTCTTTATATATATATACGTATCTATTTTTCTCCTCCGTCTGCCCGCGGGGGTCGAAGGCTCGCAGCCCACCCGTGCGGTGACGGCGGTACCGCGCGGCCCCGGGCTGCCCCCAAACCCCCCCCCCGCCCCCCCGACCTCCTCCTGCAGGGGTGGGGGCCGCGGAGGGAATCCCTCTCCGTGGTGCCCCCTCCCCGAAGAGCCGGGGGTGTTATTAATCGTGACATCTATTTCCTGCAGAGGAGGAAGCCGGGCAGGGGGGATTTGGAGGGGAGGAAGTCCCTCGGAACGCTGCCCCCCAACCCGCTGTTGCTCCTCAGCCCCCTCCCCTCCTGTCGGGGGGTTCGGAGGGACGCCCCGCTCCGCCCGTTCCCCCGCTGCCCTCAAGGGGGGGGTGGTGTCACAGAGTGGGGGGGGGTCGGGGCTCTGCGCCCACCCGGGGCGGGGACCCCGCCTGGGGTTGTGCCCCCCTCCGTGTGCTGAGGTGCTGGGACTGAGGGCTCACCCCTTGGGAATGGAGGTAAGCTGGTTTGCAGGGCAATAGTAATAGCCACAACAATTAAGAAGTCTCCCCAGAATCTCTCTGCAATTCCTCCCCTCCCCCCCCTTTTTTATACTTTATTCTTTTTTGCTTTTTCTCTTCTTGCTAAAGCCTAAGAAGGTACAACAGCCCTTCTGTCACAATTAATGAAGCTCTTCCAGGAGGGAGCTCCTTCACCTTTACAGTGTACATCTCAATATTTGCCTGTCACCACTGCCTTCCCATTTCTGTCTGCTTAGGGCCAGGATCCAGGCTGTCTGTGATGTTACTGGTGATAACACCAGGCCTCGTCGGGGGGGTTGGGGGGCACAGGGATTATTCAGGACAAGAAGCTACATCATCTTGTGCCTTCTTAAAATCAGCTTTGCTTTTTATTTATTTATTTTATAACTGTCTTTGGCTGTGGGAACTTCAGGTACAGCAGAACAAATTCTGTAATAAGCTGGCGCCGTCTTCTTGTAGACCTCTCCAGGTCTTGCAGTGCTTCTTACGTTGTCAGGCTGATGATTTTCTTTCCCTTCAAGTTTCTTATTTTGCTGTCGCTGAGCCTCCTGCTCTAACTCTGTAGGAGATGAAAGGATTAGTGGGTAGCATGTGCTGGGCATAGGGAATATGTCTTGTTAATGTGTCTTCTATTGCCTTTTTCCCCTCTTGCAGTTGCAGCCCTGCTGATAAGCGTGTTATCAGGCTCTAGAATGGAGAAGAGGTCTAAGATGATCTTCTTTCTTCCTTTCCACTGTTCATTTCAAATCTTTTTTCCCTATTTTCTTTTACTATAGTGATGAGAGTGAGGATGTTATAATTTGTATTGAACCTGTCAGTATTTGGTGGGAAATGGGAAGCTTTGGGGTAATGTCTTAAAATCCATCTTCAGTTTGTACGCTGTCCCATTTTCTTGGCTCTGTGGAGAAGGCTTGCTGATGAGGGAGGATGTTCTGTTTTGGCAGAGTTCTCCTCCCGCTCATTCTCTCTGTTTAACCTTGTTGTTGTTTTGCAGGGGCAGGAGGAGTGCAAGGAGGTGTTATTAATCATAACACCAGGTCCCAGACTTCAGCTCTGGATGGAGCCACCACGACGAGCACCAGCACCACCACTGCAGCGGCAGGAGGATCCGAAGTCACTGCTGCTCCAGGGACCCTCAGTCAGGGCAAATCGGTGGTTATCAGCACCATGGCGACTGCCTTGTCCACCAGGAATGGCAAGATTGGGACCACGACAGTGCAAACTTTGAATGGTAGTAATGTGGTGATGAACTCTCACCACACAGGAAGTGCTGCTTTCTCTGGGACTCCAGTGACCGCCAACCCCGCTTCTGCACCTGCTGTTGCCCCTCTCGTTAACAATGGACCTGGATCTGTGGGAAAAGGAAATACTGTTAACGCCGTTTTGCCGTCAGCTTCCAACACTGTCATCCAGACTTCTTTCCTTAATACTGCTGTGTCCTCTGCATCTTCCTCCTCGCCCACAGTTATCTCTTCGCAGCCACCACCGAGCGTTGGCAGTGGGGGCCCTACGGTCACACTCGTGAGGCCCCCGATTCACACAGCAGGACCCACAGTAGCCGCAGCTGGCGCGGCCACTCAGAATGGGAGCAATACTGTGATCAATTCAACCATCAGTGTGGGGAGTTTTCCTGCTGTTGCTACAGCCACTGTGGGATCTGGAGTTTCCCTCCAAACAACACTTGTGAATAGCCAGTCTGGTTCCAGCGTGCCGGCGGCTCCTACCACACAGGTCATCAAATCTGAATCTCCTAAAACTATAGTGCAGGCAGTATCCCAACAGCAGACGCTGGCTACTGCTGGCCAGCCCAGTACTACAGGGGGTAACATGATTATTGGGCAAACTATGCAAGCTGGGCTCACCAATGTTGCCCCCAATCCTGGTGGGATACCTCCTGCAGCACCTGGCACCCCTACAGGAATGGCTAAAGGCACTGCCAACACGGTGGCACAAACTCTACCGAGGACTCCAACAGCAACCACAAGTGGAATCAGAGCAACTTTGACTCCTACAGTTTTAGCACCTCGTTTGCCTCAGCCACCTCAGAATCCCACTAACATTCAGAATTTTCAGTTACCACCAGGTAAGCAGAAGCTCAAGGGCTTCTTGTTTTGGGAATGTGATTCTTGCAGGGAGGAAGATCTCTTGCTGTTTAATTGTGAAAAAAGGTGTTATATTTAACAATGAGAGTTGTCTGGTGTGGTGTAGTAGTGTAGTAGCATGCCACTACTTAGTGTATTTTTTCAGGTGACCAAAAATGTCTCGTGTGCGGTAATAATTTGGAAATAACTCTATCTGGTGTCTTCTTTACAATGTTGAGTGCAGACGAAGCTGCAAACTGCCAAGTATGACAATGAAACATTATCAAATGAAGTGCTGCTATTTCATTTTCACAGAAGGTGTTTTAAGGCAGTTTTGTTGGTAGTTTGTATAACCTTTGCATGCTGCTCTGTTCCCACTCTGTCCCTGCATGCCCCCGGTACCATAGAGCTCTCTTGAATAGAGAAACTGCAGATACAACACAAGAAAACTACCTTCTTTTCCTTTAAATACCTTCAAAGCGTGACTTAAAAACTCATACATTTGAAGCTTATGATGATCTTTTCAGCCACTGTAGTTCTGATACAAAAGGCAGTCTTTCTCTGTCCTTACCTCACCCTGTTGTGTCTAGGGTTGCAGCTTTTGTAGTAGCTAGTATCGTGCTTAGTGCAGAGCATCTCAGGGCAAAAAATGTTGTCCTGACCTCAGTGGGTGAGTAAAAAGCAGGATGGGAAGCATTTCTGGCTTGAGAACTGTTCTGTTCTTCTTTAAATATCCTAGATTTGTGCATTTAAAATTACATGTTTACTCTTACATTAAAGCTGACCTGTACATGTATCCAGTTTCATTTTTAACTGAAAATACTCACATGAACCTACAAGTAGCTTTCTGTCTTTTTAATAGTATGTAATAATAGGTGTATTCTCAGTATTCACAGTTTTCAGGATAGCATTCAGAGAGCAACTAACTGTGTTTTGCTGCTAGTGCCTTACGAAAGCAGCAGCGTTTGTGTATCACCTGTTTCATTCTGTCTTTGTAAAAGTGCACCTATTGGGACACCTAAGCGACCTCAAAGCAGTGCACCTGCTGTGTAAGGCAGACCAGAAGCCAGGCTGCATTACTACACACTATCTGTTTGGGTAATATGTTATTTGTGATATGTGATGCTGTGTAGTTTGATGAAGTCTGTCGAGCGTTCTGTACGTGGCATAAATATTCCTCATTTTTTGTGTGTGTAGAGAATTATTCCCTGTATGAATAATTTGAATGAGACATGGTGCTAATTTTAAAAAGAAAAACATCACTAAAACTCAAACCTTGAAATCCTCATGTTTAATTTGGAGCTTGTAGGTCGGTAGGCTGGAAAAGCCTTATTTATTGCCACAGAAGATTTTTCAGGCTTGCAGTCTATTGCCTTGCCTTGTATACCTATGTTTTTACTAATGCTGCATTATAAATCTGATTATGGGAAAAATACTACTGCTGAGTCCAGTGGGACCTTTTTTCCAGGTAGCTGCTGTTTTCAAACCACCATAGCATACTGAAATGTGTTACACTTAGAAGCAGCATTGCCAGTCCTTAAGCATAATTGGGCCATAAATTGCTCCTTTGGAGGTCTCGATAGATCAAAGTAAAGCAATATAGTTTCTAAACACTTGGGCTTTTTTATTAAGCACTTTTCTTGTCTGTCCTACACTTTTAAGAATATTTATAACTACAAAAGAATAGCATGACTTATAAAATAAGCGTACCTACATGAGTGGATACATAGAAATTAGATTCTTGCTTGGTAACACAGGCTTAATACTGGAAATGATTTTCTTTTTAGTGTAACAGTTCTCGCTTTTTGTTTTAATTTCTTTGGTTAATTTTCTGTACTTTGCCAGTATAGCCAACTTTGCAAATACTTTGCGTGAAGCACATCTTGCAGAACAGAACACTTAGCAACTGATGGATGCTGAGCTCTTAGAGGCATCTCACAGGTGCGAGGGCTGAGCGCTGCTGAAAAATCTACTGTCTGCAAGTGCTGTAATCTTTAGTAGCGTTCATATGCATTCATAGTGAAAGCAGAATAGATGACTGTTTTTGAGATGTAATTTCAAGTTACATCATGATAAGCCAGATTTTTAAAGGCAGCTTGGTAATATGAAAGTGCAGCTGTAGTGCTTGTGTGTTGTACATCTACTGCATGCCCCAAATCTGCAGCCACACGTGTATGCTTAAAGTTAGCACTGCGTGCTCATGGTTTTAGAAGACAGTGCATGAAACAGCTTGAGATTAGAGATGGAACGTGTCACTTTTTATACTGCTGTTTACAAATGCCCACAGAATTCTTCTGGAGGTTTGACCAATGAGCAGCATGTGTTTTATAGCTATTTTCTTGTCTTGATATACTGTTTCTGGCTCTCCAAAGTACTGTTACAGTTTCACGTAGCTGAAAAGCAGAATATAAAATGTTCTGGAACTTGGTTAAAGGTTTCTAATGTTCTCTTAAAAAGAGCATGTGGAAAACGTTTGATCAACACTCTTTAAAATATATTACTTTTAGAATGATGCTTTATGTCTTATTGAAGTGACTGTGTAACAAACATCGACTGACCAAGTTAGAGGTGTTTGAATTGCTAATGGGATGTGGTTGTTGTGACCTTACTGCGTTCTGCTCTATCATTTCCCAAAGAAACTGGGCTACTCCAAGTATCTGTGCATTGATAAGTTTCCCACTACTGACATCTTTGAAGAAGAGGACTGTTGTGCTTCGTGGTCCAGTTGGGCAGATCAGGGTAGTGAATGTCCAAGAGTAACCTTATTAATAGCTTGTTAGCAGAGACAGAAATGTTGACAAATAATTTGCTAGGGGACAGGGAGGGAGGAACCCACGTCTGTTTCTCTTTATACATGCTACTTTGAAGATGCAGCATCTTTTGAAATTGTGTCTGGAAATAAATTATAGTCTGTTCTTTGTTTTGGAGTACTTCAAGCAATAATATGAAATGTGTCATGTACAGTCATTGGTAAGAGATAGGGAAATGTACGAGTTTGTTAAAGCATTGTCAGTGTTTTGCTGTTACAGATGCACTTTTCTGCTGGATTTCCTAAGATTAAACTTTTGCAACGTAGGAGTTCACAGAGTGACTCGAGGCCATCACTGGCACGTGGTACAATCACCTTGTAAAACGACCAACTTGTGTGCTTTCAGAGCTCTCTTTAAAATACCGTGTTCTCCTGCAATGCTGTAATAGTTTCAGAACCAAAGTCCAAGAGGTTATGCTCACCATAACAGTATTGTCAACTTGAGGGTTCAAAGATTTGATTTCTGTTCTTGGAGGTGCTTTATGTTGTTAATCTCTTCCGCTTCATTTTTTATGTACAGGCATCTCCTGATAACCTGTGAAGTGCCTGCTTAGGCAGGGAGCAGACTGGGAAGTGCTGCATGTATGCAGGAAGAACTAAATGTGGCTGGGAGCTCTTCTGGACCGTTTTCTAGCTTAGGTGACAATGAAATCTGGAAACCTTTGCTTCCCTCAGTTCCCTCTTTTTCTTTTATTTTCTGAGATAATATCAATACTTACAAAGAATTGCTTGCTTGATCCTGAAGGCTGTCTTTTTTTCCAAATAATCAAGGTTGTGACACTTAATTCTGTTTGAAGATAGAATGGGTTGGTTTTACAAATTTTTTTGGAGCTCCTGATCAGTGTTTGTGTTCCCAGTAGTGCAGTCATTCAGCTGCAGTACAACAGCTATCACAGGTTCGTTTCACTTTTTATCTCATGATAAAACACCCATATTGCTTTTACAAAATTCCATTGCATCTCCCAGTAGCTGGTGATGGGGGTGAGACTTGGCTTCCTTCACCATATTCTGTTTTGAGGGGCTTTTCTTGTTCTGTTTCTGTGGTGGCTGCAGGATGGGTCCTTTCTCATCTGTGAAGCTGACTGCCTCTTTAAGAAGTTGGGTACTAGAACTCCTAACAGCTCCTAACAGCTGGTGCAGGTGAGCCCTACAGCTGGTGCAGGTGAGCCCTACAGTTGGGCTCAGCTTACTGCTGATGCTGTCCAGGAGTGAAGGGTGCTGTTCAGCAGCAGACCTCAGAGGATGGCCTACTACTATTCACCCTTTGGAGGTGGGATGCTTCACTTGCCTTCTCCAGGAGTTAACTTCCGCTTTCAAACCAACGGTTTTCAGCTTGTGTCCGTTGTACAGTAAGGGCTCTCATGTCCCAGTCCTTGGTTTTTCTGACCTGAGGATGGGAAAACTACTGATGCACATGCTTAATTTAAAATGTATTCAGGCCCTGTCTGCTTGAGCAGTGGTACTTTATGGAGTTGGTATCACTGAAAGGTAATTTCTACAGCAGCAGTACAGTTTCCTTTGGTAACGAGTTGGGCTCTAGGCTGTTGTGAAAGGCAAGTGGATATAAGAAGGAAGAAAGGTGATAGGATGAGAAGAATCAGGCTACATTTAAGTTGTAAAACACTTTGTGTTACTTTTTCCGACTGAAGATGGTGTTCTCTGGGTTACTTTGTGCTTAAAACAGGTACCCCTGAGGTGCCTAAAACAATTAGGAACATAAAAATATAAATATCTACTTTCATAATCTTAAGCAGCACAGGAAGAAACAGAAGAAATAATGTGAAGTAGTGGAATGTAGTTCTTGCTATTTCTCACTGACTGGGAAGCGAGTTCAAACATATCCTAATGATAGCTGCCCTGCGTTATGCACATGCTGCTGATGTTTTGCCTATTAACTGTGCTGGCATGGCTGTATTTTGTTAGGGGGAAAAAAAAAAGTGTAATGCACAGTGATAATAGGAGCTTTTTATAGTATGTTTTACTTTCGTGGCATTTTACAGAGCTTAACCCTCGCAGCATGCTCATGTGGTTGATAAATAAAGCAGTATGAATGCTGCTGCTTTAAAGCTGGAGGAAAGAGCAAGTTGGAGAAGTTCTGACTTGCTGAAGGCCATGAAGGAATCGATATTGAGCCAAGATTTGAGCTTAGGAGTCCTGTAGCTGGCGTGTAAAGTGCTCTCTCTTTCTGAAAGATAACTGTGGATCACTTCTGCCGAGCTCTTCTGGGTGAGGGGTGGTTTTCGTGTTCAAATCATGCATCAGCAAAAGGAACATTCTGCTTTATTTGAAATCTGTTACATCAGATCTGCCATATGTCACCAGACTGAAAGTTGTGTTTGTTCTCACTGCGACTTTTTAATTAAGGAATCCTGCATGCTTAGCTTTGTACCCCAGAGAACTTAAAAATGAGAGCTGTGTGATCGAATTTGTTGCTGCTGTTACAGTGAATGTCATGAAGCCAACAAATGCTTTGTTTTTGTACATTTGATAAAGGTGTTGAGATTTAATGTGAAATGCAGAAGTTGTGCTTCTTCCTAAGCTATGAACACTACTAACTTCGACTGCTTACTGTTCAGTTCTGTTACAGAGCGCATTCTTGTTCCCAGCAACCTTTGGAAGAACATGTGTGGATTTGTTTTATAGATCTATCTACGCTTTAAACTGTGGTCTCTGGGGGCTTGGGGGTAACACTGCTTATGCTGTGGATGGGGAACTACAAATACTACAAATGAGTGCATCTTTTCTTTCGAGGCATTTTGCTCTCTGCTGCTTTAGGATGCTCTGTGGTGTTGATGTGTTTGGTGAGCTGAATGAATGCTCCGCGTCTGGGAATGTACGTGGCTCACTTGTAACGTGCAGCAGATCGGTTTGAGGACCACATGTTTGGCTGCTGCCCAGGGCTTGAGCCACTCACACAGGGTGCTGCAGCACAGATAGCAGCTGAAGGTGAAACTGTGACTGCTTTGGGTGCTGGTGCACTGAAGACACAAGTGAGTAGGTATCACAAACTCTCTTCAAACAAAACCTTTTGGCACGTGAAGATCCTTGTTATTGTTTGTCTTCTCTGCTTTGGGAAATGATATGGAAATAGAATCCCAAGAAACGCGTGAAGTAGTTCAGGAATACAGTTGAAAATGCAGGTATTGGCTTAAGTGGGCTTCAACACAGAGAAGAGAGGGTTTGCAGAGAGCCTGCTCTCGTGAAAGCTGTGTGATGGGATGCTGATGGTGTCTTTGCTATGAGCCAGAGAGAGAAGCTGCTAACACATGGGGCATTTTAAACATTTCTGGGTAGTTATTTGCAGGGTTTTTTGGGTCAGAAATGCCTGAGATGAACATCTTTGCTTGAAAATACCCACTCTTGCCAGGGGTTTTATATATTGAAACTTTCATGAAGTTTGCAACGCCCTTTAACTGTCTGAATCCACTCCTGGAGTGTGATGTCATGGCTTGATGGGAACAGGAATGCTTCTGCCAGCTGGGAGGGGGTGGAACCACATCAAACTTCACTGTTCGCCGTGTTATCTCTTGTGAGAAATATTTAAAGGAATGAGGTGCACGAAGGAAAACGTTGAAAATTGTCTTTCCCACAACTGAACACAGCGATAGGAAGGAACACGCAGCAGTGTTCAGCAGGCAGCTCTTGTGTTTGCTCGTCACTGAGCGTGGCTGAGGTTCCCCTGGTGCTGCTGGGGCTGCGGGCTCTGTGGGTTCAGGATGGCCTTCTCCTATGGGCAGGCTGTGTGCAGCTGTTCCACTGAGGGCTCTGGGGATATTCAGGCTTTGTCTTTTGTGTTGTTACAAATCGGTAGTGCCTTAACTTGAATTTGCTTCTGAACTAATTAGGATCTTGGCTGAATTGAAGAAGTTGCTGTTTGTTTATACTGATATAGACTTCTTAAAAGCTGTGTAATCTTTCTCTTCTGGGTTCAGGTTTTGCTGTACCAACCCCCTGGTGTCTCTTCCTGCTAAGAGAAGGGCAGTGGACGATGCACTGATTGTGCTTTACAGTGACGTGGTTATGTCCACACTGCAGGTTGTAACTGAATTACTGTGGCAAAACGGTCCCATTCCCACCTGAAGTGCTGGGAGAAGTGCAAAAACTATATGCAGAGGCTGTAATTAAGCAGGTGTAAAGATTGCCATCACCCATGCTTCAAATTAAATGTTTTTTTTTCTTTGAGGCCAAAGACACATGAACAGGTTACCCTAAAAGACACACTGCTACCTCAGGTGGAACTGACTTTTCTTCCTTCTTTTGCCTCAGCTTAATCTTGAATTTTTACCTGCAGTTCTATTCTGCAGTCGTTTCCTTCCAGAAATGCTGCTGTTTTCCAGGAGAAATAGCAGTGTTGAGGAACTGAAGGCCAAGTTTTTGCCAGTGCCTTCTTCTGCCTTAGAGTAATTCTCTTCACGTGTCCTCAGAGCAGTATCTAAAATAAACTGAAATAATTCTTGAGGTCTTCTGTATGCCTGAAAGATTTTTTTTGTATAGATTCTTTTTGATGAGGACATTTTTTTTTATTATCATCTCTGTGTAATAATATAGGTTATCAATATCTAATCAAGAACTAAGTGATACCTATACGGAGTGCTGCCCCGCAGTGTGCTCTGCATAGGCAGACTTTGGCAGCTCTGCTCTTAAAGCAGTGTACAAATACAGATAATCTTTGGCCCTGTAGTTGTCGTCAGGTTAGAAATAACATTTAAAAAATACGACTTTCTGTTCTTGTATTACCAGTAATGAGAAGGTTATGCTTTGAATATAAAAGGCTGACTCTCAGCAAAATGCATAAATAGATTATAAATCCTTTTACCTAGGGACAGTGCTTTTGCTCTGTGTTTATACAGGAGTTAGTGCAAGATTTGACTGTTGCCGTGTTCTTTTTAGGTATTTAGAAAAGTATATTGATAAAAATTGAGTAACTTCTTGTCCGTATAGAACTATTTATATGTTAGAACTGTAATTCGTGAACAGCAGCTAGCTTTGATTTTGATGCTTTTCTCCTTAAAATGCATGACTGAAGTATATTTTTTTCCATAATGCGTTGTAGCCAATACCTGGACAACTAGTAAAATAGAATTAGCATCAGTGTGTAATATTGTTCTACATGGCTAGTGGGACTGTTCCAAGACGTTTTATTGAATCAAGCCACTTCAGTTAAAGTGGTCTAGATTATCATTATAACTCAATTAACACGTGATTTCTAGAGTAGCCGAGCTGTTAAAAACCACCCCTGTGCTTATGGAATAAAGCATGTGCTGGATGCTGCACAATCACCCAGCATAGGTTCAGCTGCAAAATGTGTTCCAGGTGTCAGAGAATAAACAGCACTGAGCTCTGAGGTTTAGTGCCGTGCTCCTGTCCTTCCTAAATGGCTTGGGGTGCAGCTAGGCTGTACTGAGCCATCCTTGCACCTTCCTTCAGCCAATTAGTTGGGTATTTCTGCAAGGGAGGGTTACACAGAATGCATCTCCCAGCAGTTACAGCATCGGGTGCATTTAGCATAAGCAGCGGTGTGGCGAGTGGGACCAGTTGCACCTCTGAGTCAGAGGTAGCAGCTCCAAGGAGCAGCAGGGAGCAATTGCGCACCTGTAGCCAAAGAGTCACAGAACACGACCAGAAGTGTGTTGGAGAGGTTGGTGCAGGAGATGGGACGGGGCCTGAAGCAGGAAGGCTGAGAGTGGCTCAGTTATGCAGAAGTTTATGGGAAAGCTTGAGCAGCTGTTAGTTCATAATAAACACACATGTGGTTGTGTTTGCAGTAGTATTAAGGGCGGATTGGAAAAAGAGGCAAGTGTTCATGCCATGAGCCTCAAGCTCGTGTTTCCTACCGTTCTTCCTTTTTTTCAGCATATCCTTCGGTTTTCTTTCCTCTCTCTGTGGGGGAGGGGAGGGAAGGCACTAATTATTTATAAGTGTTAGTCATACCCAGTCATTAAGCTTAGTCATTACTCAGGACTGTGCATTTGATGGTTAGTAAACTCAAAACTAGACTTCGCTTTGTTTAAAAGCTTTGAGTGCAAGCTTAGAGGTGAGAAATTACTTTTCTTTCAGTGTTCAGCTCTAACTGAAAAAGCAGTGCTACTGAAGTGTTTCTGTCAGCCAAGCGACGTGTAATATCATGGCCCCATCACTGGTTTGTGTTTGAACTCATGGCATTGTGCGTGGCGTATTCTCAAAGCAGAGTGATTTCTACATTGGTGATGACAGCCTTAAAATCACAGGGTGTTTCTGCAGGGATTGGAGGTGAAGGTTCCTGTGAGGCTCTCCTGGTAGCTGTTGGCCTGCAGCGTTGTCCAGCCTGGGTTCTGTGGCTCCAGTTGAAGAGGCAGCACCAGCAGGGGATTCCATCACTGCATAAAATCACCCAGCTTTCACCTAGAGTAGAGCAGTCATGGTGTGCTTGGTTTGAGGCGTTGCTGTTTGAAGGAAGGTGATGTGGATTTACTGCTTTATTCCTCACTCTGTGTTTGCTTGCAGGCTGTGCTAAGTTCAAAGCTTGAACATTTCCATTTCATCCTGTGCTTGAACCACTGTAGTGTGTTGATGCACCTTGCTCCAAAAAACCTGATTGCCAGAAATAAAGACTAGTTGAGCTTTAAAATCTCCTCTTTAGAATAACATGGGAATAATTAGCGACCTCTTATTTTGTGTCTTCCTTTCTCAAAGGCAATTCAGATTTCGGTATAACTGCATTGCTGTTTGGTGCATAGGTATTGAAATCAGTGGCGGAGCTACAGTGGAGTCCCTTTGAGATCAGTAATTAAAGTAGCTGGTTTAGAGCCTGGTAGTGTTTTCCTTTTTTAGTTCTTTCTGCACCAATCTAAGGACAGATCTGTGTGATGATTGCATTGCAGTCTGACAGCTCTCCACTGTTTTGGCTTTACGTGCTCGACTAGAAAGGAATGTTAACACACTTTCAAAGAATATACCTTTCCAGAAAAGTCAAAATAGTTTCGGATCACATTGTTGTTGAAACATTTGCTAAGTGTTGCTGTACAAGAAGAGGTGTTTGGCAGAACACTTCTTACACATTTTTCCAGCTAAGAAGATAAGATTTCTCCGTATGGGATCGCTGTTAAATACAGAGGCTTTTTGGCATGCTAGTGTGACGTGATTCCTTTAGCTATATTCCTGAAAGGCTTTGGAATCAATGCTGTATGAGTTGTTCACTTCTTGAGAGTGTGGTGAAGTTGTGGAGTTTGAAGCTAAGCTCTTGCATAATGAGAGCAAGTAAAAGCTTTCACTATGAGATTGTCTTTTGTCTTCTGACTCTTATTGGGAAAAAACAAACAACTTTTCATAACACGGACCTGTTGGCTTGCCTTTACAAAACATTTTCTGTCAGAATCTGTGATGGTTTTTGAGGCAGTTCTTTCACTTCTGTTAGTAATAATCACAGATCAGCTGTTCAGGAAATCGTATTTTGGTTATGGGCTGTGCCGTGTGTGCGGATTGCACGTAGGTGAGTGCAGGGCTGTAGTAAAGTAATGCTGTTCCAAAACTTCTGTGCAGCCAGGTAAAATACAGTTTTGTTCTACCTGAAGCACAGCAGCCGCTCTTAAGTTGTACAGTGCAATACAACTGTGCACTTGGTACGGGATGGCAGGTTGCTCCCGTGTGCTGGACAGCTCTAACTGCCCGGCACTGCCTGCGCTGAGACCTGTGACTCAGCACATGTGCTGGGAAGATGGACTTGTGCACGCTGTCTGTCACAGGTAGTGCTGGGTTCTGTTGTAGCTGGCAGCTTTGCAGGAGCTCGTGCCTGCACAGCACGCTTAAGCACTGCAGTGTCACAAACCAACATAGTTGGTGCGTGAAACTCAAGAGCTTGGATCGTTGACCACAACATTGGTGAGAGAGCTCCAGTGAAGGCTTTCCTTTCCTTTCCTTTCCTGGATTTGTTGTGCAGCACAAATCACCTGAGGTTTTGAGCACCTAAACAGTATTCTTCCCCCCCCCCCCCAGCCACAGTGAGCAAGGAAATCCACAACAGGAGGAAAGGTCTGGGCAGGAGAGTGACTGGCTGTGGCTGGAACCTGCTGAACTGTTACGTCTGGGCTTCCCTCATTCTTAGTGTGGTCCCATCTTGATGACATCCTGTTGAAGTCTGTATGTGACAGGAAAACTGATGTAAATTCATTAATGCTATTAATGGAAGCTCGGCTGAAGTCTTGACCCATTTTTACAGGCCTAGCAATATGTCATGTCAAATCCAAGGGACTTTCTCTTCCCCTTTGAGTCTGTGGATATTACTTGGCACCCTTTTTTGGAGTTGTGCAGTAATTCAGATTGGGGAGGACCTTTGAAGATCACTTGAACTAAGCCTCTGCTCTAAGTGCAGTGAGATTCAAAGTGAGGTCAGACTGCCTGGGGCCAACTCCAGCACCCTCGCCCTTCTAGTGCTTGCTTCCATTTGTCAGTGTTTCTCCTGTACTGGAGAGCCCAGAACTGAACATGGTATTCCATATGCAACCTTGCAAGTGCCAATTAGTGAGACTCATCACTTCCCTGAACAAGCTGGCTATGCTCATGCTACTACAGTCCAGTATGTGGTTTGCTTTCTTCTCTGCAAAGACTTGCTGCTGACTCATGTGCAGCTCATGTCCCCTGGGACCCCTGTGCTTTTTTCTGTAGAGCCACTACTTCAGTTTTTTGCCTGCACTATTGCATGGGGTTTTTCTTTCCCAGCTTCAAGACTTTGCAGCTTTCCCTTCTAGCATATCAGCAGCTCCCCACATTTGTTGTCCTGTTCAAGCTAGATGAGTGTTTTCCATTCCATCATCCAAGTCCCTGATGGTATTGAGTGGTATTGGTGTGCCAGCATCATGCCCTGAGGGTTGCCAGAACTGACAGTGCATCTAATATGTTGGTGCATGTCTCCCAACAGGTATAAAAGAACGCATCTTCGGTAGCAGCTAATCCAAAGCTTTGTTGCCAACTTCAGTTCTGTGCTATTCATCTTGTTTGTAATCAATACTCCTCGCGAGCTGGTGTATAGATTGTCCTTCGTGAGTGCTCTGTGTCTGACAGTTCATTACAGGAGCTCTCCTTTGACATATATAAGTAATTCTAAATCTTCCTTCAGTTGTCTTGTGTGAAGGGAGGCTCTCTTTAGTTACTCAGACTGTTGTGAACTTGCAGATGAGTAACCTATGGCAGTAGACTTTGTTCTTCCCTCTTTTTCTCTCTTTTCACTCCTATAGAGTGAGAACTTTTACAGACAGTTCACGTATCATAAGAGGAGGAAAGGGCGATTCCTTGATAACATTGACGCCTGTGCCACATTATCATTTCCTTTTCTGCAAGAAGGGATGCTGTCGTATAATTTCTACTGAAAATTCTTCCTGTAGTTTCAGTAGGCAGCTATCCTTTGCTCCAGCTCTCTCTCCAGTATTCTTCCAGCTTTTTTGTATTGGAGAAATCTTAAAGCTTCATCCTTTCATCAAGGTTTTGTCATTCTGGGGTTTCGTCAGATCACCTAAATAGCATTGACCCTTTTCCTTCTTATGGTTTTTGTTGTATATGATAGCAAGTTGCTTAACCTTGCAGACACTTTTTTTCCTTTTCATAGCAAAAGAATCTCTTCTAACAATGCAGAAAAGATACTGTTACAAAGCTTTCTTCTATTATGGCACAGTCTGCTTATGGTTACTGTCAGATTTTTCTGCCAGGTCAGATGTTTGCAGCATCTTGTTGCAAATGAATGTGTGCTGGAGAGCTTTGGGCACTGCTCCTCTGATGGTAAAATATCATCATAGGAGAACTTCCCTGGCAGATCCAGATAGGATTTGAAGATTTGTTGGATGCCAGTGGACTTTGTGATCAATAACCTTCTTTTCTAGAGATACTTGTGAGAACTTTGATTTCCTTTGCCTGAAGTATCAATTCTCTAGGTATTCTTTTCTGAGTTGGACATTCTTTCTGAACGTTGGCACATGTTTGTTTTGAGGGTGATTCTTTGCTGCCTAGCAGTTCTCCTTGAGCCTGCCTGTGTTTTGCAGTTATTCTTTAAGAAGAGGGTTTCTTCAGAAGACTGGAAAAGTCTGTTTTCCACGTGATTTCAAGAGCATACATTCTCTAACTCCTCCATATGTTACAACTAAACAAAAACAAACCAAAAAACCCCCTCCCAAACAACATGTATTAAAGGGCTGCAGTCCCTAGTCATGGTTCTGAATTGATCTGTGAGCGTGGTAATGAGCAAAATCTGATTTTTCAACCTATCCGTTCTTCTGGTCATCATCAGAAAGGAATGCTGTCACTTCTGATCCGGTGGATGCTATCTTATTTTTATATTTCACAGGTACCAAAGTGTTTCATTCCTGCATGCTGCTATGCACAGAGAGGAGCACAGGCACACCTCATAGTCAGGTGTGTGCTATCTGCAGGTGAAACTCCTCCCGTGCCCCCAGCTGGATGTGAGGGTCCTGGAGAAGTGGATTGCTAATTCTGAGCAAGGCTGGCACGTGGGTGCGATGCTGTGCCTGCCTGCTCGGCCAGCAGTGACCTGGAGATGCCTGCTCTGTCTGCAGCAGATCTTAGTGGTCATTCTGAACTCCAGCTCTTGTAATGATTACTAATCCTGGTTTCTATGTTTGTCAGAGAAAACTTCTGTGTTTTCTTTCTTTTTTTTTTTTGAATGCAGAGGTTCTCTAGCTGGACAGGTGTTACATAGATAATAAAGGGAGTCTGCAAAGACTACAAAACCCTTTTTTTTCCCCCCGTTGTTATAGATAGGGATTCTTTCTCTGTAGTCTGTGCTAAGGCATGCCATCTTTGAAAGGAGAAGGAAAGAAGAAGGCATAAAAGAAAACCTGGTTCGTTTATCTGACGTATCGTATGGACAGAGGTCTCTTTATTTCACTGCATGGTTTTACAAGTTTTATTAGTTAAAAATAAACACACGCACAAATAGAATAAAACCCTCTGAAAATAGAAATGCTGTTAGCAACTAGAATGCAAATAGACAGAGTCAAAGAAGACACAATGTAGGGTCATGCTGCTGTACCATACAATAATGAACCTTTCCATCCAAGTGCTTTCTTGAAAATGAGAGAGCCAGGAAGGTCTGCAGCACAAGAACACGAGGTGACCATGGCACCAGGCAGGAGGACGAGTCTTGTCAGCATAGGGAGCAGCACAGCTCAGTTCTGCTAATCCTTTATTTGGAGCCGTGATGAACTGCTTAATTCAAACTAAACGACTAAAATATGAGCCTCCTTTATGATGTCGAGCCTCTAACAAAAATGGTAATTAAAATTTATTTTGACGAGTTTTTTAATGCTGGACTTGGAAAGAATGCTTGAATGTTCAAATTTATAGTAGAGAATATGATTTTGTAGTATACATGATCAGGCTTTCTAGGAAAAAAAGGGAGAGGTACTTAATATAGTGCACAGCAATGCATTGGTCAGTAGCAGACCCTCACTTATGGGATGTTAGAAATTGCATAAATTGAAAATAACTGTGTGTCAAAGGTGTGTGAGCACAGTAGAAAAACTACTTAAATAGGGATAGGTATGAATGGAGTTTTATATGAAGAACTTGTCTATAATAACATTGATACTTGAGCAAAAGTTCAGTCTTCCCATAGAAATCTGTGTGTGGAGTCAACATCTGAGTTAAAACTGGTTGGCTTGTCTGTCTTCTGCTAAAAACTGAACTTTCTTGATACGTTTTCTAATGCTTTTCTACTGTCTGGATCAGCAGTTGTGCTCTGTTGCTGTGGTCATGCTCCAACTGTACATGTAGCTCTGGGAGTATTTCATTGTGCTTGCTCTCCAGAGGTAGGCAGCCTTCATTCTGTGCTTATCTGCTGCCTTTTCTTTCTTCCCATCCACCTTTTGGATGGCATGTTAGCCCTTGGATATCCTAGGGAAGCCCAAAATTGTGGTTTCTGAGAAAGCTTCTTCTGGATGTCAATCTACTTGTGTGCACATAACAGCTTCTTTAAGCAAAAGCATTTGTAGTTATATTTGACTTTCTCATTTGCTGGAAACAAAGTGGTAATGAGCTACACAATGTATTTGTCATTGTCTAGAAAAGAGCTCTCTAATCAGACTTGCACTGTACTCATGTCTTCAGTTATAATAATATTGAAGATTTCCACTGATTGAGTGTTTAGATTCTTCAGCTGATTATTGTGAAACACGACAAAGATGGGCAACAAGATCTGAAGATCTGAAGATCTCACATTTGTGTGTAGTTTATGGTGGCCGTGCTCTGAGATTGCATAGAAGAGATCCCCACGTATTTTTGGGGAGTGTGTGTAGACTTTTTATTCATGGACTAACGCCTAGAAAACTCGAATTCCAGTAGTGCCAGTTGATTTTCATGGTGAAGTTTCCTCCTGTCGTTTTGTTGCTCCCATAGGCTAACCAATTTTGAGTACCCAGATTGTTTCCTTAGGTGCCTTTTGCAGAGCTCATGAGGCTGAGGTGGTGGGGACTGACTGAGATGTGGGAGGAATGAGCCTGGAGAAACTGTTCACATTGTCCTGATCCTGTCTGTGCTTCAAGAAGAAGAGGCTAGCATCTGAAAATCTGTCTGTTGAAATCTGGTTCCCTACAGCTATCCAGTGGGGTTAAGTGTACTGATCTGAGTGGCTGAGCAGGGAATGACTGCTTCGTTTTCTTCTTCATTTTATTTTCCTTTTGGGGTGTAATGTAGCACAGTGCGCTCTGTTGCAGATGCACATGAGAAAAACTATGATTTTATAATCATGTTCATTACTAAATTTGCTGTGGGGAAATTAATTTAGAACTTAGATGATTGTGTTCTTGTTGCCGTTGAAGCCTAGTTTTATTTATTTATTTTTCTGAAAGTAATAGGAGTTTTGCTTAATGGCAAGATTGCTTTAGTTGCAGTGTTTCATAGAACATTTTTCTTAGCAGAAAACAGGTGCACTTTTAAGCTACTGCCAACTTTAACCTCTCCTTATGGTGTATTAGATTGAGAGGGATCTGACTCGTGTTCTGACACACACCATAATGAGCATTTTGATGACACAAATAGAGACTATTTCTGTAATTAAGATATTCTATACAAAATATAGGAATGCATCAGACTATTCTGCTTTTATTTAAAACTACTTTTACTAGCTGTGTAGAACTTAAGCAGTGCATTAATTCCACATATACCTAACTTGGACAAAAATCTAAGGAAAATACACTCCTTCACATTTGAAAAAGGCAGTGTGTTTGTTGACCAGTTTCTTTTTTAACAGGCATGGTCCTCGTGCGTAGTGAGAATGGGCAGTTGCTGATGATCCCTCAACAAGCCTTGGCGCAGATGCAAGCACAGGCACATGCCCAGTCTCAGCCTCAAAATACTATGACTCCTCGTCCTGCTACACCTACCAGTGCTCCTCCAGTGCAGATATCAACAGTGCAGGTTAGTTCAGTGATCTGTAGCGTTTTAAAAAAATACAACTGAGATTCTGCCTGAGAAGAATACACCAGAAAGTTCAGCCTGGAGAAGAGAAGGCTCTGGGGAGACGTTGTTGAACCCTTTTGGTACTTAAATGGAGCTTATAAACAGAACAGAGAGCAGCTTTTTCAATGGTCTCATAGTGACATGACAAAGGTGAATGATTTTAAACTAAAGGAGGGCAGATTTAGGTTAGATGTCAGGAGGTGAGGGTGGTGAGACTCTGGTCTAGACTGCCCAGAGGAGCCATGGATGCCTCATCCCTGGAAGTGTTAAAGACTGGGTTGGATGGAGCCCTGGGCAGCCTGATCTGATGGGTAGCAACCCTGCCCATGACAAGAGAGTTGGAACTAGATGATTTGTAAGGCTGCTTTGAACCCAAGCCACTCAGTGAATACTTTTTTCTATTCCTCTTTCCCAAGGCTCCAGGAACATCTATTATTGCACGACAGGTGACACCAACTACTATCATCAAGCAAGTGTCTCAGGCTCAAACGACAGTGCAACCCACAACGACGTTACAGCGTCCTCCTGTTGTGCAGGTAAGTTTGTAGACACAGAATATATGCTTGATTTTAAGACATGGTGCAAAAGGTGTGAAGTGATCCATGTGACTTCTAGGCAGCAGTTAGACGATGTGAATGCTATCACCTAAACTTCTAATTGTGCTTTCTTCATCCCTGGCTGTACAGGATTAGATATTTATCATTGAGAAAAATGCAGCGTTTGCTCTGCACCCAGTTAGCCTTTCTTCCCTCAAAGCCTTTGCCTCTGGCAGTGATCTGTCCAGGCCTAAGAGTGAGTGTACCTGAGTTTCACTCATTTACACTGCTGTTATACTGAAGGAAGAAATCATTCGATCTGTGTATTTTTTCCTCTAATGTATGTATCATTGTTCTCATTTACTCTGATTATGAAAAATGAGACAAGTTAAATCCTTGTCTCTTTTTCTGTTTCCCAAATAAGAAAGGTAGGTTTGGCACCACTGGAGCCTCTTTTTTTGTGGATCTTTATATAAAGATCAAGTTTACAAAGGCATTATTAAAGTTTGGAGAGCTAGCTTTGGCTTGATAAGTATTGATTGCCAGTGGTAAGTAGGATATGTTGGAAGTCTGTCAGTGGGACTGTATGTGTGAAAAGTTCTTATTTACAGTGCTGCTTCGTTGAAGATGGTGATCTTACTTTGAATTACCAAGCTGTCTATGAAAGCAGAAAAATGCTTTATCCTATTGCTCATTAAAAGACCTGGAGAAGACCACAGCTTTTGGGTCACCTCTTTTTATGAAAGTAGCATTTGAAGGAACAAGCCAAAGGAGCTGCACATTGACAGAAGTGTATTTACATTAGTTGTGTTGGGAAAAAGCACTGTATGAGGGTATGCTTGTGTATTTTGCTGTTTAATTCGGTAACCAGATATCGTGCAGTACTTAAATCAAGTTTTGCCATTCCAGTCTCGAATGTATAGCATATTGTGCCATCTGGTGGCTCTTTCTTTCCACTGCAAAAGAAAGTGGATTATCCTTTTGCAATAGCTGGGAAAGATGGGCTACTGTCCTGTGGCTTGGTTTGTTTGACAGATCAGGAAGCAGTCATGTTTTAATATATCCCAAGTACAATAATCTTATGTTTGTGTTCTCTGCAGCCTCAGATTGTTCTGGGTGGTACTGCACAAACAACTACATTGGGGACTGCAACAGCTGTACAAACTGGAACTCCTCAGAGAACAGTGCAAGGAACAACAGCAACCTCCACTGCTGCCACAGTAAGATATTGAGTGCTTTTGGAATTAATTCTGCTGCATTTCTGTATGTGCAACTTCACACGCACATATCCACTGATAAAGTGGAAGGTAGTAAAGATGTAGGAGTTGTGTTATCTACTGATCTTGGAGAAAAGGAGTAAAATTTTAAGCAGTACCATATAATTTACAAAGCGTGAAACACAGATCACTTGAATTTTGAGAGCTTTGAGAGCTGCCAAAGCATTAATTTTATTTCTGTAATGGCTTTTAAAGTATTCCTTTCTTAAAAACCACGAGTTATGTATTCATGGGAATGTGTATCATTTGACATAGCAGAATGGAATCAGCATAAGAAGGGATAAGAAGTTGACACTGACTTGTTCAAGATGCTTGTTTCTAGGGCTGTGCAGCAGGGAGAATCAGAGTGCAGTGTGCTATGTGCTGGGAAGGAGGACTTTGCTATTTGTTGCCCTTCTGCAGTGCCTGTTTTCACATACCCAGATGTCATTCATAAAATACATTGTATTTCCTAGTTTTAATGAGAATCAGATTTTTTTATATTTTGATAATAAAAATGTAAAAAAGATACATTTTTATAAAGAAAAGAAATTATTTCAGTCTTATTATTTTCTACGTGACAGAGGCCCTGAATTTATAGGTAGTATTATTCAGTAATGAACTGAGAGAAGGACTTTATTTCTCTGAGTTTGTAGTCAAAGTAGTTGTTATAAAGAGTTCAGCTTCCTTTTTGTTTCCTTTCTTCACCCTTGTCCCCTTTTAACAGGAAACTATGGAAAATGTGAAGAAATGTAAAAACTTTCTATCCACGTTAATAAAACTGGCATCATCTGGAAAACAGTCTTCAGAGACCGCAGCTAATGTGAAAGAATTGGTACAGAACCTACTGGTAAGAAAAGTCCAGAAGAAACTTTTTTGTAGGAAAGCAGTATGTGGGCCAATTCAGCCCCAAAACTGACCTTTTTTTTTTTTATGACAAGGAGAAAGATTTTAAAATATGAGAAAAATGAAATTGAAAAGAGTTTTTTTGAATTAAAATATATGCATGAATTTTTCTTTGAAGCTTGGAAAGCAGACGTTCTTGCTTATGTTCTCATGAGAACTTAGCCATGACCCTCATTAATCTATTGTAGTTGACTTAGGTGAGTTAAATTTAAGTGCAGAGAGCATAGGTGCTAACTCCTTCAATTCAACACTTTTTCTTGATAAAACAGTGAGCAAAAAGATGAATTGTGCATTTCAGGGGAGGCAGTGCAGCACAGCTGGCATGATGGTTGAGTGTAACAAACTGCAAACTTTTACGTAAAAGTAATAGCTGAAGCTGATGTTAAAGCTTGACATAATTAATATTTATAGAATGAGCTTTTATTTCTATATTACTACTGCTCAGTGTAATTGGTAGTGGCTTTTAATTTAAGATGAAGTTGTGTATTCCAGATGTTATCACACAATAACCAGAAGTAGTCCCAAAATCAAATCTTGCAATGTATCTTCTCATGAGGAATCTAGAACTACTTTTGTGAGAGACAGCTGCATTCAAAGATTACTGTGATGAAACTACTGACAAGTAAAATAGTGGAGAATGATCAAAACCATTAATTTTCAATAGATTGTCTTCTTTTGGTGTTGAAAAAGTTAATTTCTGCAATTTCATCCACTTTTCTTTTTGAAGGATGGAAAAATTGAAGCAGAAGATTTCACCAGTAGGCTCTACAGAGAACTTAATTCTTCACCTCAACCTTACCTTGTGCCTTTTCTGAAGGTAATGTTTACTACTCCTTATGGTTATCTACTTGCAGCAATGAGCACAAGCACATCTTTTGCCACTACAGATGGAATTTCAAGACAGTGTAGATGGATTTTGAAATAATGCTTGGTTAGGCTTCTGCTCTCTTAAAATAATATTTTTTGTCTCCTGGTTCCAGAAGTTTGTTAGTATAATTCATTGGCATAGTCAGTAGTTGGCTGTTTTAAGAAATCTGAAAAGTGAGGGTTTTCTTTCTATGACTTATGAGCTGTTTCTTTCCATAGCACCAAGCCTATGAGTTGATTTATTATGGTTTCTGAAAAATAGGGATTGAATGAGAGAAAAAGGCACACCTTGTGGACAAACTCATACTCTTAGCTTCTGTGTGTATTTGTGTGGATAAACAGCAAGGTTGTCATCTCTAAATAATAAATGCAATCTATCATAAATTTTATAGTAATTGGACACATCTCAAAATAATTTTTATTCTGAAACATTTTCAACCTGAAAAATCAGAGAAGGTACAACAGCCCTTTATGGTAAGAGTATAACTTTGCTTGACTAATGTATGATTAAGGGATGCACTTACAGTTGTAGGTGTGTGTTGACATTTCTTTGGTCTTAAATGCTTGTTCATACTTGAGCTATTCACAAGGACAGAAATTGTTACCATACAGAAATAACTAATGTATGTAAAACACTGCAGTTGTCTAATCCATTGCATCTTATAGCTTGGTGTATATAGTTAGGAACGCAGTCATGGAAGGCAGCGTGAGCTTAGGCTGTTAAACATGTTAAGGTTTCTAGGTGGACTCAATGATCTGTGTGCCCATGATGGCCAAGTTTCTACTACTAAAGGTGCTGTCACTCTGTCTAGCTTAAAATGGAAAGTGGCACAGTATTTCTCTGTGTGCTGCTCTCATGTTTACTTTTCTAATGTAGAAGTGCATGCAGCCTGTTACTGAAATTAAATGAATTGCTTTTTATGATTAATATTTTCTTTTGTGATATAGGATTAAAATACTCAAGCAAATTCTCTCCTTTCCTTTTTTTAGAGGAGTTTACCTGCCTTGAGACAGTTAACACCAGACTCTGCAGCTTTCATTCAGCAAAGTCAGCAGCAGCCAACAACGCAAGCAACAACTGCACTTACAGCAGTGATGCTAAGCCCTTCAGTTCAGCGCGCAGCAGGGAAGGCAACTGCAACTGTAACAAGTACTCTACAACAACCTGTAATCAGCCTAACTCAGCCTACACAAGTTGGTGTTAGTAAACAAGGGCAGTCGACACCACTGGTACGTAAGTTGAAGTGTGTCATCTGTTGCTAAACAGGTGTTTGTTCAGAATGCAGTGACTTCACAGATTGATTGTTTAATTCAGTCAAAGATCTTTGACTGTTTTTTAGAAGGGTAGCTACTAAGGAGAAGAACAATATATATATAATTTCAAATCCATTCTTGATTAAAGTACTGTATTTCCTGTTTAAACAAGAAATACTGGCAGATTTTCTCAATTACTCCATTTCCATGAGAGCAGTATTATGGAGGATTTTTCATTTTCCATTTCATAAGTCTAATGACAAATTCTTTCTCCTGTTCTGGAATAAAAATTTAGATCTGCATGTAAACTTTCATGAAAACCAGATAAGAATAGTATCATTTGCACACTGCCTCTTGGCATCTTCTTGTAGCAAAACAGTACCTGCACATAAGTTTTCTTTTGGGATAGGTATTGATAGGTATATGAACACTTAACGTTCGTCTGAGCTTCTCTATCCATACACTTTTGCATGCAATGGAAAGTAGAGATCACTGTGGTCAATTTGTAAATATTCAGTGTAACCAAAAAAAAAAAAAAGGGGGGGGGGGGGGGGGGGGGGGAAAGGCAATGTAGTGCAAGGCTAAACAGCTGTGACTTATACTGATTCTGGATGAAAACAGTATAGGTAAAACCAGCTGAATTACCTGTACGAAGTTGCTATTATTTCTTGTTCTTAAATTTGTTCAGACAGATGCAATTTGCCTCTGTCTGTTTTTCTAACGTAGAAAACATATCTTTGTGATTACAGATAGAGTTCTTATAGAGTTCTTAAGCAGAAATAGAGTGTTTTCTGCCTTTTTTTTTTTGTCACAGTGGGTTATTAATTTTTTTCAATGAAGAATGACTTTAGTTTAAAGAAACTGAAATACCTTAACATGTGCTGAACCTAGATCGATGAGCAGATGTGTTGGTTGTTAGGCTTTGTTTCTCCCACCTGATTCTTAGCCCTAGTTGTTTCAGATTTGTTTACAGTTCTTCTTTTTTTCTACAGGTTATTCAACAGCCTCAGAAAGCAGGGACGTTGATAAGGCCCCCACAGGTAACGTTGACACAGACACCAATGGTAGCACTGCGGCAACCACACAGTCGTATTATGCTCACTACTCCTCAGCAAATTCAACTGAATCAACTTCAGACAGGTAGGAGCTCACTTGATATGTGCCGTTTTAACAGCATTAAGTTGGCTTGGTTAGCATCACTTTTGAAGTGCCAGTGGTGTGCTCCTGCAGCACTGCTAAAATCTTCAGTGCATAGAGTAGTGGCTGGGAGTGCACACGTGCAGGGCAGTGTTTGTAGTCAGAGAAAATGTGTGGGTGCTGGAGCTGTATGGGAGGGCACTGTTCTAGGTGGGTGAGATACTGCCAGAAATTGTTGAGGCAAAATCTTTGTGCCAGGCGTGTTGTCATTACTACCTGTGACTGGCTTGTAAATCTAAGCTCTGACACAAATTTGATGTACAAATCTTATCTGTTTTCCTGCAGTACCTGTGGTAAAACCAACAGTATTACCTGGAAACAAAGCTATAGCCACTGTTTCAACACAAGTAGCTGCTGCTCAGAAGAATAAACTGAAAGAACCTGGGGGAGGTTCTTTTAGGTGAGGAACCATGTGCTTACTTACACTCATACATACTGCCTGGGCATCCTGCAGAACTTAGTGGGAACCTGTCCATGTACTCTAGTGGTACTGAATCAGGCTAGGTAAATGCACAAGAACTGAAAATTGATTTTCTGTAGCCAGATCTGCTACTTAAAGACTTGTACAAACAGCTGTGGGCATGCTTGTACCAGATTGGTTTTATCATTTAGCTGGCACTGAGGGTAAATATTTGAACTCACAAACAATTCTTGTCTGGACAAGCAAATAGAATTAATTCCTCTGCACCTTCCAACTCAATTCCAACAGATTGTTTGGATGCACAGCCAATTCTACAACGATGAGTGCAGTTTATTATTATTTGTGGTAGTGATGTATCTAGTCTCTTGCTTCTTAAAGTACTAAAATGTTGCATAAGAAAAAATATTGAGAAAAACAGTTAGGAAATGCAAAATGACAGAAATGCTCCTCGAGCTCTTTGGAATCAAATGATGTTAGTTTAATTTTAGCACATAATAGAAGCAAAAATGAAATGGAATATTCAGGTTTATTGTGGAACTCATTATTTGCAGCCATGGTTTTGTAGCAGTGTGTGTAAATATAAGTGCTAAATTTCATGGTTGTAATGAATTTTCCTTTCTTAAGGGATGACGATGACATTAATGATGTTGCATCAATGGCTGGAGTCAACCTGTCAGAGGAAAGTGCTCGGATATTGGCAACAAACTCGGAGCTGGTGGGCACATTAACAAGGTCTTGTAAAGACGAAACCTTCCTCTTCTCGGCACCTTTACAAAGAAGGATATTAGAAATAGGTATGCTGATGTTTCTAGAGATTTATTAAGGACATTTCACCAGTGCTGAGTTCAATGAAAGACATTTTCCTTACAAATTAATTTGAATAGTTCTAAAGTTGGTAGAGTAGTTGTCTTTTTGTGTAATTAGATTCTTGTAGGTGATCGTTCAGCTTTTGAAAGTAGAAGAATGGTGTGAAGAATAACGAAGTTATAGAAGTATGGCAATTTAACATCAAAATTACTGTACCTGGTTAAAACTGACTGTATAAAATCGTACGGCAACAAAAAATAATGAAATTTGTTTGGAAACAAAGATAAGTCCAGGAACGACTTTATCATATTTACTTACAAGTTTAGAAATGATAGCATAACAAAAGCTGCCTTCAGTTATTTGTTCTGCTGTAGCATGCAGCATTTCTTAACAGTCATAAGCTTTGCTAGGCTAAACTTGGGTGTGTATCAATTCCTATCTAATGCTTATTTCATACATGCATGAAAGCCTTGCTTTGCCAAGTGTTTATGTTTCCATGATAGACATTGGCCATGATGTTTAACTGAATTGTGTAATTATTACTGCTATTTAGTATTTTTTCTATAACGTTTTGCCCTGATCATAGGTAAAAAACATGGAATAACAGAAATCCATCCTGACGTAGTTAGCTATGTATCACACGCTACACAACAAAGACTACAAAACCTCGTGGAAAAATTATCAGAGACTGCTCAGCAAAGGAATATTTCTTATAAGGTAACTGTTTAATTGCACATACAACACTGCATTTAGTGGGCTATTATGTGCATGTGTTCAGATGTTCTTCATTCTCTAAAGTTAGGCTGTTTATTGTCTCTGATTCATCTTACACTAAGATATTAATATACCCAGATGACTAGTTGGCTTCAGCGTGCATATGTAAATTTTTTTAAAACAAATGTAGAAGAACTATCCCTACCCCTTAATTATGTCCAATGTTTAAAATCTGAGTGATTGTACAATGGGATAGGCAGATAAAAGATGTGATTTATTTTTGTTCACCACATCCCAGCAGTATGTGCCATCTGGTAAAGGTCAGTCAGCATCAAGTTTCCCAGAGTATAGCTGAATGATGTGATAGATGAGTCCTTCATCTTCCATTTCCTTTCTTCAAGTGTACAGCAACATTGCCAGCTAGTTTTTTGATCTCCAACTGAAGCTACCTGAAGGAGCTGTTCTCCAGAAGCCTTTTTTGTGTGCTTAGTGATAATATAACTGTAGAACCCTTGTGTTCCTTTGTTTCTGTAATTCTATCTATATAGGCCCACCGGGTACTGGGAGGAAAGTAATCATTGAACATGTACTAACATTTCCTTTCAAGGAAATATTCTTTGACTGCTCTGACCCTCAAAAAAGGTATACTGTGAGCTGTAGAAGTCCATCTCTACAACTGCCCTAGCAAGAAGAAGATGTAGCAAAATCTAGTATGATGGCTTACATCAGTTTATATCCTTCCCTCCTCCCATTGCCAGCATATAGGAAACATATTCTCTACTCCTTTTTGATGGTAACTAATGTTAAATGAGGCACTTTGTAGGGAAACAAGTGGCTGAATGTAAAATGAGCTACTGAGTTTCACCTGCTTTTCACTCACCTGGCTATGTTGTATTAGAATGAGTAGCCTGCATCTGTTAATGCTGCTGGGATCAGTGTGGGACTAGGGAGCACCGCTGTGAATTCTCAAGACTGCTGTCTGACAGATGCATATACTTAATAGATGCAAATAGGAGAAAAAAGAATCTCTAAAATATGTTTGTGAAGTTAAAGCGATGATGGTATTAATGTGGAAGTCAAAATCTGATGAATTCACGAAATAGAACAAAATGCTTTTAAGAGCTGGTTTGACTGGTGTAAATACACACTTGCTATTTGCTTGAAAAGGACAAAGTGAACAGTTGAGATTTAAATGTATATGTTCTTCTCCAGTACAGTACAAGCTAACAGCTTTGTTTTTAAGATATGTAATGAGGAACATATTTGCCGTGTTTTCAGGATGATGAAAGATACGAACAAGCAAGTGACGTTCGGGCACAGCTCAAGTTCTTTGAACAACTTGATCAAATAGAAAAGCAGCGTAAAGATGAACAAGAAAGGGAAATTTTAATGCGTGCAGCAAAGGCAAGTGCTTGGATTTCACACACATCTGCAAATTGTTTTTTTTTTTACGTCAAAAGTGCAGAATTTCTTCTCTTTGTAAAGGACATCCAGTGAAGGGAAATACTGATTTTTGGGGGTGGAACATGATGATGAGGGTGTTCTTTAGATACAGCTCTGTTCTGCTTTCCACAGTAAGGGCAGCTGCTTTGCCTTTCTCATTGCATTTTCCCAAGTTTGGTAGGCCCTCAAAGCCAGTCTTTGTGCTTTTCACTGAGGAAAAAGGTTAATTAATAAATAGCTTGGTTGTATTTCTAAACTATATGCAATAGCTACCAGTATTTTGGCGAATAGAAATAGAGTTCAGAAATGTTTTGACAAATTGAAGAAATGAAGTTAATAGGAAGCAGTTGATGTGAGCACTTCACTTTTTGGTTGTACTTGGTGACCCAAGTATAGGATGGATGTGACTACCTAGGAAGGAGCACAATTCACAAAACAACCCAGGATTTCCTTAGGCTTACGGTATGGTAGGAGTTGATGACATCAAAATTGATTAGTGCAATATTTGCACATAAGGTGTCAGCAAACTCTTCAGTTGGTTCCTATAATGCCTGAGATGCAGTACTCTGTCCAGGAGCCCTATGGGCAAGTAGATTTCTGAAGGAAAGCAATTTACAAGTCTAGAAAATGTGACCTATGAAATAAGAAAAGATTTTATACATTCTTTTCAGAAGAGGGAAGGCTGGAGTGAGATATATGTAAATCATTGTGACTTACTCTGTGAAACAGTAATTTGCATGTTCTTACAATTTCCTGTGTTGGCTGCACCTGGAGTGCAGCAGGAAAGACCTTGGTTAATCATGAGGAAAAGCTTAACATTTGAAGGATGCTTGAGCATTGAATTAGAATAATTTATTTTGTTGCTGGTCTAGAGGTTGTATGGGATTGAAAACACTGTTTGTTTGGGTACACATGGTATTGCTATGTGAGGAGTATGGATGAAAGACTGCCTTGAAGTTCTTCCCATTTTCGGTTTGTTTGACTTCTTGGAAAAAAAAAACGGGAAACAAGAAACTAAGAGAGCTGATACACATATCCCCAAAAACACAACCAAACCAATGTCTTAATATCACTAGGCTATAAAGTTTACTGAAATAATGCATTCTGTTACTTCTAAGAATATGGAACACGATGGGCAGGTGGTAATGCTTGAGGTCTGTTGGCCACTTAACTGGCCTTCTGTTCAAATGGCAGTTTGACCATCTGTAGGCACAGCAAATAATGTTCTTACCAACCATGTAGCTGTACATGTATGGGAGGAATTCTGAAAAATAAAGGTGTGATTCCTTTTTGAGATTCAGAGTTGTGCATATTTTGTGCCACATAACGGTTTTCTTTAGGCTTAAATGTGTGCTGTTCCTTTTCTGTTTTTAACAAAGCTGAAGAAGGGGGGTACTTTCTCAAAAACAATTACTTGAAGCTAAGAAATGGAAAACTGTTTTTAATTTCTAAGAATGATTTTCCTTCTCTGTCTCAATCTCCAAAAGTGGTAGGTAGGTACTTTCCACTTCCCATGAAAGTTAAGAAAAGCCTTCATATGCAGTGTAAGACATATCTTCTTTTAAGTACTTCTGTAAATTAATTCATTTTTCTTTTTCTTCCCTGACCTGTCCATGTTTGTCATTTTGTCAACAGTCTCGATCTAGGCAAGAAGATCCAGAACAGCTTAGGCTGAAACAGAAGGCCAAGGAGGTAAGTGTTTCACTTTAACGTTAACTTGTATTTGGAAAATTTAAAAGAAAAATAATTAATGGTACTCGTTCTGGCAAATGCAGATGCAGCAACAAGAGCTAGCACAGATGAGACAGAGGGATGCCAACTTGACTGCATTAGCTGCAATTGGTCCAAGAAAGAAAAGGAAAGTGGATTCACCAGGATCTGGATCAGGGACAGAGGTATGGGCTAATTGCAGTTCTTGGTTTGACTCCATCACCCCTCCACTGTAAAAGACCTTTTTTCAGAGCTCTCTTTCCTCACATGTGGAAGTTTCTGAGTAGCTGTATTTTGAATGTGTTAAGATTTTCTTTCTCCAGGGCCAGAATCAATTTTTAGCATCAGTGCAATGACATGGGGAGTAAAACTGAGTGACATTCCCTGGTTTGTGGGAATTGGGGCATGTTAGAAAGCAGTTGCTGTTTGCTCAAGTCTGTGCCTTTTTGGACCTCCATGGTTTTGGAAGAGATTGCTATAATTGCAGCCAAACTGATTAAGTAATAGCACAGACTAATTAATGCCTTTAGTGAGGTGGCACAAGTGAATCACTAGGAGCTTCCAATTATAGGAAGTTGCCTAATTTATTTCATCAGCTTTTGATTGGCCTTAGTTTTAGGATCTCTGCAGCAGATCAGTTTCTGTGTGATTATGATGCTCACCTATATCCTTTGGATATCTCATAACTTAATCTAGCCTTTTGAAGATTAAAAATGTCTCCACTGACGAAGTTATCAGTATGCTCGATATTTGATTGGTTTAATGTTTATTTAATTTCAGGTGGATTGATAAACTATCTGCAGTATTTGTAAACAAGTTAATGGACATGGAATGGTATAAAATTGCTTTGTGCATGGAAGACACCGAATATAGCATTTCTCTAATGCTTAAAAAGGACTTGTTATTAACAGGACCAAAAGCTCTGTTTTCATAATTTGAGGTGTTTTCCCTGCAGCATTTTCTATCTGATAGCAAGTGACAGGATAGTAATAATTGAATAATTCTGCTTGTGAATGAGCATCCCACATATTTGCTGCTAAGGCAGTTTGTGGTATAGAAAAGCTCTGTTTCAGGATAGTTCACCTTGTTTTATACTTGTTGTTAGAAGCAGTAATTTACAAGTCTTTGATACAAAACATTATAGAACAATCTGAATACTAGTAGATGGTATTTTTATATTAAAATCATGCCTCTTGAGCGTCTTCATAAATAATGTTGTTTTGAAAGCTAGTGAAATGCCTATTAGGGTTGTTTTTATATAAGTTAACAAATTCCCAAATTAAAGTTTTATAAACGTGGTTTAAAATTAGAAAGTCTGCAGAATGTGGCACTGAGATCAATATTGATATGAACGATGTGGTCCCTGAGGAGTACACTGAAATACCTCCTAGAGTGTTCCTGTTGGCATGGCCTGCTTAGCATGCTCAGCTGTGCAGCAGTGTGAATATTCTGTTCGTGTCACTTAGGTTATGAAATCTGTTTTGTATCTGCTGTGAACACTTGTTTGTATTTCATCTAAATCTGACTAATTTAGTTATCCTAGATTAATCGCTTACTGGTTAACCAATTAACCACAGGTTTCCAGGAAATCTAATTTTTTGTCGTTTAATTAAGAACCAGCTGCTTTTGATCTGATAAACTCACAGCTGTGCTTTTGCTGCTCTGTCACTTGACATTTTTAAATTGAGCTCCACTTGTCGCCATTTGTGTGCAGTTTGTAGCTAAGGCATATTACAAGAAGTGTGGAAAATAAGGTTTGTCATTACTTAGACACAGATTTGTAAATGTAAGCTTTTGATGTCTAGGAATGCTGAATCTTAATTACATGTAAAATCACCTCTAAGTGATAACTGTACTGTTTCAAAATCCAAGGGAACGGGCTGCTGTCATTTTTACAATCTTAAGTCCACGTGATTTTATTGACAGTTATGAGAAAGCTGCTTAACTCATTCTGTGCCTACAGGGGTAGCAGTTCTCTCTCTTTATAATGGCTCCTAAAATTTCTATTGGTTTGAAGTGGTCTATATAATAAAATGAGGATTGAGCCTCTCCTAATGTAGCAGAGGGTTGTTAGGGTAGTAACAACCAACCAACCAAGCAGTTGGACTTGAAGATCTTTAAGGTCTTTTCCAACCTGAGCAATTCTGTGATTCTGAGGAATATTTGGAAGACAAAAATAAAAGAGCCATACGCACTCATTCTTTCTATAGACCTTTTATTCCTAACTTTTATGTATCTGATACTTAGCATCCCAAGCTGTCCTGCATCCAGTGTCCGTTGAAGTAGATAGAAAATAAGCACATATGTTGTGTAAGTGCTTTAAAATGTGCCTTTGGAAGTCTGGCCTTTAAGAAGTGCTTGGTACAGTGCAGAGGGCATGTGGGCTCCAGAAGTAACGTGCTTGCTATGAGAGCGGTGAGGTGCTGGAACAGCTGCCCGGAGAGGCTGTGGCTGCCCCAACCCTGGAGGTGTTCAAGGCCAGGTTGGATGGGACCCTGGGCAGCCTGGGCTGGTATGAAATGGGGAGGTTGGTGGCCCTGTGTGTGGCAGGGGGTTGGAGATCCGTGATCCTTGAGGTCTCTTCAACCCTGGCCATTCTGTGATTGTGTTTGAGAAGCAGAAGTGTGACTGCATTGCTGGTGGTGTGCTGCATTGACAACACCTTCCAACACAGGGTGAGGTTGGTTCCTCAGTTACATGCACCAAAAATAAACATACAGATGTAACATGGAGAGGACTGCATGGGTGTGTGTCCCAGCAGCTTGTTTACATGGCTCTCGTGCTGCTGTGCTATTCTGGCTTTTCTCAGGTCTACGGTGTTCTTCAGTAGAACGTTTCTTTTGGTGCTCCAAAACGTCAGGGGATGGAGCTTCTGGTGTCAGCTGGTTTTTAAAACTCATGGAAAAAAAGAGCAGTAGACCATTGGAGTAAATGAAATCGGAGGTGAAAAAAAGTGTCTGTAGGCAAGCCATGGAAATGTGCTCTGTTTCCAGCCACTCCGCATGTCTGATGGCTTTTCACGCACGAAGAGCAAAGTATCTCCAACGGGCAGCTGCCGAAAGGATCCCCGGCTTCTAAAGCTGGAGCTGAAAGTTGGTTTTTGGTCTCTTTGTGCCACCTGCTGGCGGCTGTGCTCACTGCTGCCGCTCCGTTCTGCCGGGCAGGCGAGGAGCAGGGCTGTGTCTCGGGAGCTGTGCTGTGCTGTGCTGCATCGCTGCCCGACGGGGAGCTGTGCGTTGGAAGACTCAGTGATACACGCACATCTTTCCTGAAGGAGACAGTCTGTTACTCCAGATAGCGTTCTTGCTGGATATCGTGGCATTTAAAGCACTGCGGGATTTCCTTGCTTATGTCAAGGAAAGCATAGAAAACAGAGGGGTTGTTTTAATCACTTGTGTCCTATCAGCTGTGATTTCTCCAAGTGAAAATTCGACTCATCTGTAGCAGAGTTGCTCTGTCAGCTTGGTTAGGAGCCTATCTGCATGTAAACAGCTGAAGAAGGGCTGTGGCATGTCTAACCATCTCTAAAGAAATCTTATGGACTTTCTCCTGTTTTTCTTGTTCTTTTTTTTTTCTGAAGTAACAAATAATGCACTACTTGTGGCGGATGACCAGTGTGTAGCAGAGGGATAAAAGTTGCCAAACGATAGGCAGGAATTCAGAGATGGTTAGAGAGTGTCTGCTGGTGTCCAGAATAGCTGCTGCTTAATATAATCCTGAGCTTGGCTACAGCTGTTGTTAGCAACAGGCAGAGCTGGTGGCACTCTGCTGTGAAGATCAGGGGATATCAAGGGCATGATTTGACCCAGCCAGGTGGATGGGTGTGCTTCCCAGTTCAGAATGAGCTGCAGGGCGAGGGTCTGTACAAGCACTGAGACTTTTTGTTTGCTTTGGTTGGTGGGATTGCCTTACTACAGATAGGAGCAGCTTTTTATGGTTTCCTTTCCCTTTTCCCTTTTCCCTTTTCCCTTTTCCCTTTTCCCTTTTCCC